>JAZHYW010033437.1:0-13135 GCA_037355805.1 Ixodes ricinus
ATAATAATAATAATAATAATAATAATAATAATAATAATAATAATAATAATAATAATAATAATAATAATAATAATAATTATTATTATAATTATAATAAATTGAACAATTCAATGACTGTTCTTATCCCCAATGTCTGGAGTCTGTAAAATCAAGGGGCTCTCAGTTTCTACATAATATTTCATAAGGACTGCCAAGAACATAGCTCGTTCAGTGAATGACGCACCTAACGGAACATTCCAATTGGAAAACGTGAGATGTCATAGGCATGCCTGTTCGCACCTTTAATATTTTCAGGCGAAAAAAAAAATGTTTTCGGTGACCTCCTGATTTACTAGTATCGGTCCGTTGACCGTAGTGATTGGCGCCCCTCGAGTTCAGGTGTAATGTAGGCACGCAGACGACTTTGAGATTGCAGAATAGGCGGTCAAATACTTTCAAAATGCCGACGATTTGTATTTAAGGACGCATAAAAGATATAAATGAAGTAGCACAAAATGTGCGTTCCCCTTAGGAGGTGCCTCTTGATGGGAATGTTGAAACTCTTTTTCGGATGAAGCTTTTTCGTCCATCTCGAAGGTAGTCTCGTGAAGCGCGAAGTTCTTCAGGGCAAGACACGATGAATGAGGGAGTAGGCCCGGAATTTACGATCTGGAGTTGTGTCCCACCAGCGTGCCGTGTGATCTCGCGAGGGTACCGCTTCGTGTCGTAACATGGGTGTCGCCCTCGTAGAGTAAAAAATGCAGCGCTACGCCCATATGAGAAATTGGATACCCCTCTACGCACCCCTACTTTGTTTACTTTATTTTTACATCAACAAAAATAAAATGAAAAGGTTTTTGTAAAGTGCGATATAAAGTTTGTCGGAGAAACTCCTCTTCCCCGACCTGTAACACTGTCAAAGGTACACGCACGACTTTTAGTTCAGTGCGAGACGAGCAGAGTGCCTCTCGACGATTGCAACCGAAAGGGTGTTCCCGACAGGATGCCGGTAGGTGTTCGACTGTGCCCTACCTCCGAGCACTGATCGTCAACAAGATGTTGCTCGGTGCGAGCGTAAGCGAGATGACTTCATCCGTCGTTCGAGCTGCGAGCGAAAAAAAAATCACAGCAAAACAAGAAATATACCAATTTGTTACTCTGCTTGTTCGTGCTTTCCGAATTCTTTCAATTTGAGAAATCTTTGATAGGTTTACACTATCAGTCGTTAGGTATCGGATTAAACTCAGATGCCCAAGTGCGCCATTCCGAATGGCCGAGGCTGCCGCAAGTGCTGGTGAATCATGTCCCTGTAAGTGTACATCAACGGCAAGTCCAGCGACATCAAATTATATGACGCGTTTTCCTACTAGGCAGACACGTATTGTACGGTGTACATCAGCGTAGAATGCGCCAAACATTTTTTCGACACTTTAGTATTGCGTTGCTGGTTTCGGTTTCTATTGCCCGGAATCGGGATCTCGTGGTGACGTCACAGACCATGCAAGGAACGTCACAACGGTGGCGGTCACGGGGGTTAAAATATTGCGATCCGGTGCCCCTTGCGCGCCACGTGCCAGAATGAAAGCAGACGACGACGTCTTCCATACGCCACAGCTTGATGTGTTTTTGACAGCACGAAGGTGTGTAAGGTGAATAGGGCGTCGAAGAAAAGGCCTGCGCCCTACCACTCCAACACCATGACTAGTGAATTCACGCAGGCCAGCACGCGTCCCTGCAGCTCATCTTCCTGCGTCTCGCAACGAGCGGAGATGCTAAAAGGGACGGCGACGCCAAAACGCACGTGTCTGCCGCTTTGCGGCCTACTGTCGTCGAGTTGCAGCGTGTTTGCCACTTTGGCCGGCTCTTCTAACGATGACCCCATGCGCGGGCCTTGTCTTCTAGCAGTGGTATCCATGCGAAGATTTCGACATGCAATCGAACCTGAAACGGCCAATTTCATGAAAGGAGACAATAAGCGACTCACGGCCACTAAATGTATGCTACGTTGCGTTCTATAGTTGGCCATGGTAGGCGGATGATTTAGAGTATAAAAACGCAACACCCAAATTTCCTGTTTGAAAGCATCTCTGATGAGATTATGGAAGCCGGTTCAGTTTATCCTAGCCAGCAATTCCTGTGGTTTGTACTGAAGTGTAGTGTTACCTTTAGTATGTTGAAGAGTGAAGGATTCTGCATATAGTAGAAGAGAAAGAGAAGGCGAAATAGAGCGCGACGTATTGAACATGTTTGACTTGTCTTTCATCATCGCGCATTAATTGCGTTAGAACTGTCGCTGACAGCTTTAGAGAGGCGCGGCCTGATATGTTCACGCCGTTCATAGCTCGTTCTTTTCGCCTAATACATGGAGGCCAGGGCGGACTGCAGGAATTTCCTGAGGGAGGGTCAGGTGTTGGTCAGCGCACCATATGTTTAGGAACCCCCCCCCCTCTTCTTCGTTTTACCCCTAAATTTTACACATGCAGAAACCAAGAGGGGGGTCAGACATCATCCGGACCCCCCTCTAAATCCGCCCCTGCATGGAGGCTCTAGGTAAGAAGATACTTACCACTCGCCCTGTGTTTCCTACGCACCAACTGTTGGATTTGGCTTTTTCTCGTGCACGAAATCGATGCCTCAATGTGTTAGGTAATTGCGACCTCATTTTATGGGAGCGGTTTAACCTCGTTTAAAGCACGAATAATGTTTCTTAATCATTCTATTTTCACGACAACACTAGCACGCTGCACGGAGGCTAACCACTCTCATGCGAAGTAGACAGCGGTCTCTCTTCACGTACGGACGTCGCGCCGATGCGTGCAATTGACCAAATAAAACTTTGCGTGTGTGTAGGGAGTACGCCTTGCTGCCCCCATTCTGCGTTGATTGCGCGAGGTCGTTTAGCAGCGGAGCGGCCCCCTAGGAGCGCTCCCCGGAATCGCCAGCGGCCGATCCAAGTACCCCCGGCGCCCCTAATGGGCGACCTTGGAGACTCCGGCGTGGCAGAAGATGCAATCGCGGAAGGAGCTGTGGCCCGCTAAACCGGTGTGAATGAAGTCGCGTCTTCCCAGTTAACCGTCGCGGCAGTCAAACGAAAATAAACCGAGCAGGCGCGAAATATATATACATGAAAGTTTCCGCAACGCCCCTTCGTCCTTGACCGACGTTCCAGGATGCCAGAAATAATAGACGGGAGTGTGTTTTTGATAAATGTGTGGCGCACATGTTTCCCCGACGTCGCCTTCTCTGGTCGCAGATTCGCGAGGAGATAAAAAAAAACTGTTTTGCTCGTTCATGTTTCTCGAATGGCAGTTTACTAGGTTGCGGGATTTTGTTTCTTCGCTTAATCTCGAGTTGCGATCTTGACCGTGGCTCTTTTTGCCATTTTCGGGCAACCATCTGTTATTACTAGAGGCTCTCGGCTGCTATCGGGATTATATCGGTGTAACTTAAGCGAGCCTCTAAATATCGCCTCTTAGGGAGTCCTGCGGACCTACCGTATATTGTGCGAGACCCGTAGCCTGTGAGCGGAGCTGTGATCCTCACTATTCGTAGTCTGACCGGAAGAATATATCATCTCTGGACTTCGATCTTTTTGTGGATTCATTCTATACTTTGCTTCACCATAAGTCAGAGCACTGACAACGGTACGGGCCGATGTGTAGAACCAAGTGGCACCAAGAGCGCACTGTCAGGGTGTTCGTCACCTTTCTCTGCCACTGCAATCGTCGTCTCAACCAATCACGTGCACTAAATGTTCCGTGAGTCTGCGGTTTTGATATGCTTGGGTCTCTAAACTCGTCAAACACAAAGTTGGGGCCGAAGTTGACGGAGCGCACCGATTGGCTTCTCACGACGATGACTTCGCTGCTTTATCACCGATGTCCAATCGGCTTGCTCCGCAGAACTTTCGGCCCCAACTTCGTGTTTGACGAGTTTAGGGCCTCTGCTCGCATTTTTATGTCTCGTAGTTTTTAACTGCCTCTGACTTAAGACGAAACGAAGTATAGTTCCGTAGGCGCTAGCTGACGTGGATTGACGGCCGTGATCCTAAAGGCAGTTTTTGCTGCTCGATTCTGTTGATTTCAGGATGATTAAGCGACATCTCCTTACTTTAACAGCAAGGGTATGGTGCGTTCTGGTGGTTCGGGTGTTTTATTCTCGCCCGACAGCAAGTGCAACGGCGGGATCACGACGGAAAAAGGCGGAGGTGTCTAGAACGGCGCCGCCTCGCGATGGAGCAAGTGACGGTGAAGTTCGCTCGTATTTTTGACAAACTCCGTGAAACGCCGAAGCACGTCTGCAGGGTAGTAAGGAAGCCAGTGAGAGCCATTCGATGAATTGTCCTTATTCGCGCACACAATTACAAGACCGCGCGGCGGGCGCGACTGCGCCTGCGCGAAGTGTCGTCAACCATAGCCTCCTCTATAGCTGACAGAGCCTGGCAGATCGCCAAGAGACGCGGCCGCTGAAAGTGAAAAGGTAGCGCGGCAGACAACGGATGAGAGGAGAGTCGTGTAACGGGCGCCCCGCTGCGGCGAGACGCCGGAAACACACTTCTCCCGAGTGATGGAATGTCCGCTCGCCTTCCTCGCGTTCCTCGCACGTCCTCGCCGCCGCTAAAGCTGTGCGCTCACTACCACGTTCCCCGAGTAATGCTCGGTGCTACCAGATCCTCGCGCTCCAAATCTGGGACCGGGCGCGCTATGGCTCCGTCGGAGAACTGTAGATATTTCTCACGGTAAACTAGAACAACAAATTATATACAGTGAATGGTCCCTTATGTTAATATTATATGAAAACAAAAGTCGAATGCTATATCTTACAAACACTATAGGAAGTGTGCGATACACAATTTGGGCGCGCCGATGCAGCTGATGTGCTCGCCAAATAACTGTTGGGAGCCGCACCGCGGCACCAGTGTCTTATCCCACGCTTCCCGTTATCACTGTGCAGTCAATCAGATGGCGGCGTTACTCATTAAAAAGGCCGAAAAAGGAACCAGGCAGCGCATGAACACAATACGCCCTGCGTTGTTACTCTGTCAGTGGCAGGTTTCTTTTATCTCCGTGCACTGCCAGATTCCTTCTTCGGCCTTCATAATGACTAAAGCGCGAAACACATGTGCGACGAAACCGTCCGATCCGACGTCCGATCAGGCAATACGACGGTCGGAGGCGAGGGTTTTCAACGCTCTCCGGTGCTACGAAAACCCTCTCCCCCCAAGCGTCGATTCCGGCAGTCGATGCACGTCGGATCGGACGGTTTCGTCGTACATGTGTTTTGCGCTTCAACGCCGCAATTTGATTAGCGTCGGAGTGATAATGGGAAGCGTGGGGCAAGACTGTGGCGCCGCGGCGTGTCTCCCAACAGAGTCATTTGGCGTGCTCATTACATTTGTCAATTAAAAAATGTCCAAGTAGCCCATAATAAAACAGAAAGCATGTAACAAATAAGGCCGAAAAAGAGAGGACACGTACGACAGACAAACGCGCAACTGAAGTTTTATTCAAACTTGGAAAAACACAAAGATAGTTCCTTTCGCCGGCTGCAAATGCGCTATTCAATTATCCCCCCCCCCCCCTTACCAGTTCTAACCTAATTGAAGAAGCGCAATGTGTACGTTCCTAAGCGTTATATATTAGGCGGAAACAAAATATTTCAACATGCATTTAATGAACGAACACGGCGATATATTGTAGAAGGCTTCAAATAAATTTTTAAAATATCAGATGCGTTTTTTTTTTTTTTTGCACGTCCATGTTGCAGGTCTTAGTACCTTCGGACATGTTTCAAGGGCTGTAATTATTTTCTTGATAATTTAAAGCAACAAACTAAATGTAAACGAGAGACCCTTATGTGAATGATATATCTACAAAAATGCAAATGGTTTATCTTAAAAACACTGCGAGATAATAAATGACAAATATAGAGTAAAATGTCAAAGTTGTCAGATCTGTGAATTTTTGACTCGCGACATAGTTTCCATAATCGTCTAAATAGTTGTGGATGTTTCAACTTTAGACTACTACTTTTTTTAATAAAATATTTTATTATATTATTTTTTGTACTTCGTCTATCGTGTGCCGCCAAATTTGGCCAAAACGAAAACATTCGACAAGCGAATTGCAGCTTTGACGCAGTCTTAATGTTTTTTCTTATATATATATATATATATTATACAACATTCTTTACTTTGAACAGAACCCACACAGTAGATGTTCCGAAGCAAAATTTTAAAGCACATGTAACTACGAAGGTTCGTATTCAGTTAATTATTTTCATCGTTTACCTCGAGTCTTTTATACTGATGAGGCGAGCTGGTGGAGCCCGTCTACCTACGTTCCCAGCATTCCGTGTGCAGCTTTGATAATCAAAGCTAGCAATGCGGGCTAGTTGTCAACTGCCTATCACTGTCCTTGCTTATTGCGCACTGTATCACCAAGTTGGAATACCTGGATCATTTAGAAAATATGTCTCCTTAGTTTACTCTGTCGTTGCCAGTAGGTATAGCCGGGGAAGAAACCGCCAATTATATATATGGGGGATTTGCTTTACGGTAGAGGTAACTTCTTAGAGCGGTGTACGCCTAGTGTCGAGAGCCAACAAGATTCTACTTCGCCTCAGCGAATTCGTAAAACGATCAGAAACTAAGTCAACCGCACTAACGCGTTCTGGGTTTTCACGCCGCCAACGGAGCAACACCGATACCGTACGAGCGAGGTCCACCGGTCGAGCGTTGCAAACGTCCGCTCACGTCCTTACAGAACCTGTCAGCTCGGCAAGACGTCCTTGAGAATTCTCGATCGCCTTCTGCCGTTGAAGAACCCGCGAGACAAAAACAAATGGCCGAGCTTGAAGCGGGAAAATCGTTCGTCGGAAGGTTCGTTGCGCAGCGACAGCTCCAGCGCCGGGAGGAAAGAAACAAAGAAAAAGAAAAACCAAGGAGCACAAAGTGCAAGACGGGAGAAACGTTGTAAAATGCACACAGACGCACACACAGAACACACACACAGGGCGCACATGATATAGAAATGCCGAGCAAACATCTCGGGCGAGGGATGGGCAAGGTCGGGTTGTTTAATTGGGCCCGCCGTTCCTCCTTGTTCGTCTCCGCATTTTTGTTTGGCGGCTGGTGTGTGTTGTCGTTGTGAGGCGCCTGACACCGTTTCGCCCTTCTCTGCTTGCAGGTGCTGGCCGTCACCACTCGACGTTAGGAATGAGGCATTGAACGCGGTGAGTTGGTGCGACTTTCCTCGAGAACTCGCCGAGTTGATACGAAGCGTGAGAAGCAAACTAATCACACATGATTGAAGAGCTGTGTATGTTGTCCGTGAAATTGCCCGTCTTTTAGACGGGTGCAAAAACATAATTCATGTCGTTGTTTTACGTCGCAATAGTCATTAGGATCTGATACGGTTAGGAGAAGAGTGACGAGAAGAGCGAATGCGCATCGGTATATGGTAAATGCCATGAATTTTCGAAACCCATTCGTCCGGGAAAAGATCGACATTCATCTAGTTGAGGCTTTTCTAAGTAGATCAGGTTTCTTCTCCCATAAGATACTGGTACAACATGTCTTGCTGACTGATATCAGCGAAATAGTTTACTGAATGCTTTCGATGCTCGTCTATATGATATCACATGAAATGAAGCATATCCCTAGATCTCGAAACGTGCGTTTGCAATCAACGTTTTCGTGACTATATTAATATAAATAAATTATCAACAATTCAAAAAGTCTTCCCTAGTACGTTTGCGAACTACGTTGTAACCTATGCCTTAATAATCCAAGATCTTCAAACTTGTCAGCTGCAATGTTCCAGTCAGTCTATCGTTATCTGACGGTCTTTGTATATTCAAAGCTGCTGCTGGTGTTACGTTACGAGTCTTAACACCCTTTTTTAGAGAATAAAATAATTATTATGCGCTCAAGGTAGAAGACTGAAATGTACAACATTTGAGTGCGGTGATTGGGCTGTTACGGTTTCCCATTAGTAGATTGTTAAGAACACATTTATTTCCTCAACGCCAGGGGTACTACAATAAGCTTCCTGTGGCTACTGATAGACATACTTGAGGGTCGTAATGTAACAGGGTATCTGAAATTATATGCGGTGCGGTTTGCCCACGTCCCACTGAACCGCCATGCAATCCATCTGTTACAACGCTTCCCCTCTTGGTACGGAGGGCCACATAGGCTGCTTACCGATCTCCATTTATTACAATGACACTTTCAGTTTCAAGGAGTCATGCTCGAGCGTTTTGTTGGGGTGGGCGTGCGCAGACTAGGAGCCGTACTGCTTAAGAGACGGGATTCTTGTAAATCATAGTTGACTTTCAGGACGCCGTTCACATTGGGGACTGCATTCGGCGAACGATATGCAGAAATAACTCACAAAGTGGGTAGGGCGATAAACCACCTCAGAGCATACTTGGGACTATGCAGAAAACTGGACGTTATTACACGCGCCTTCTGGTCACGATATACAAACGATCAATGTGACCAAACATCTATAACCGACTTGCCTTGTCAGGCATGCCGGGTGCCTTTAGTGACAATGGCGCCCCAGACAACTGTATTCTCGTGACGGTTGTCTGGAATAAACTTTGATTTGATTTGATTTGACGTTAAAATAGTGCAATGACAAAATAACGCATATATATAGATGATCTCGAGCTATAAGAACATGCCCCGATGTAGCAGTTTAATTAAAGGTCAAATAAATGCACATCAGCCTAAATATCGTGAATTCTATATCTTAGTCTAATAATGTTTAAAGGCTGAATATTGTATTATATTTTTGGTTGATTTAAATTAACTCAGTCCTAATAGGTTATGTGCCGATTCTCTGAAATTACGTGCGTTGCAAAGCATAATTAAGTTCTAAATTATTTTCTTACGCGGAAGAACCACAGCGTATTTTACCATTATGCTAAAACTCCTGGGACCGGTGTGAAAAAAAAAAAAAAAAAACACCTTGAAACAGCCAAAAGTAGAAAGGGCAGGGAAAGAAGTCAGTGCATATGACGTCTCGAACGTTGTCTGACTTTGTTTGAGACGTCGTTTGATTTATTTCTTTAGTTTCACTTAGTTTGAGACTTCGTCTGACTGACTTCGTTCCCTGTCTCTTCTACTTTTGCTTGTTTCAAGTTTCTTTTCACACACAGTCTCAGGTATTTTAGCATAATGGTAAACTTGCGACCCGCTCGCCTGCGCCCTTACTGTGTTTTCAGCTTAGTGTTGTTTATCGTGTTTATGAGGAAAGGCGTTCCCTTTCTATACATTTATTGGTCTTTAATTACCCCAGCCACGAATCACAAAGCGGAACGCAGTAGGCCACACACTTATTGCATAATGACTCTGCAACAATTAATTTTGCACTGCAAAATTATCATGTTAAGCGTTAACAGTCACCTTCATAAACTATAAAGTAAATTATGCTAACTTTAAATTGTTAAACTGGTATATTAAAATGCCATAAACTCATTGAAATATTTTTGAGGCACGTTGTTTTAACGCCGACCCCACCAACATACGCATTGTTATGCTGTTTCGATAGTTGTGCTGTTTTAAATAGATGCTTTTTGTCACTGCCTTTCTGGCGTTATGCTGCTCTTCAGCTTGCTGTCTTACCTTGCGTCCTTTCTTGCCTTCGTGCCGAAAGTATATCCATTTTGGGTTACAATCATGGCATCAACGCCTGCTCTGATAACGACCCTTACTCAAAACTTCACGATAACAACGGCATCAGGTGCTACTGCTCAGCACCGAGCTTTTCTCAAACGTATCACTTCAGCTATACGGCCACCCTTATTGTGTGCTTGTACGGAAGTGTTTAATGGTGTTCTACTGGTTACCTGCAAGCTTGCTGTTCTGTCATTTATTATACTTGTATTCTGCCTCAAGTACCTCGCCTCGTTCTTGAGATCAAGTCGCGAAGTGTCCGTGTTTGCAGTGTTAAAGCGCAGTGAAATACTGCTATAGACTCGTGAAGCCGTATCGTGACAACTGGACAAAGCCCCTTTTTCTGTGCTTCTGAGCAGTGATGTTACGACAAAGGTCCACATCCTTGAAATGGTCAATGTGGCAGCCTCATCACAGCCCGGTGAAGCCGCTATGCTCAAGGATTGTACAGCAGTCGGTGGTTGCTTACGCGTGATTTAAAATCGATATAAAGAACAGAAATAAAAGTACTTGAGCGCTCAGCGCGGATAACTGGGTGAGCGTGGGTGAGAAAACCACGATCAGGAAAATTGTCGTGCAGATCTGCGCGCATTTCTTGGAATAAATCTTGGCTCCCCACGCACAGCGAAGGTCGAAGAGCCAACGCTAACCGGTTTCCGCTAGGCGCCCTATTCTGCGATGAAACAACAAACCAAAAAACTGAGTTAACTATAAGGCTTTCTTCTCAAAACGCCCAAGGTTTAACGGTGACAAAAGCGGAGCTTTCAAGGATACCGTGCTATTAAAGGTACCGGTCTTAATGAAACGATGTAATCAGACTTTCCAGTATGTTGTTTCCCTTTCCTGTATATTGCCACCCCAGATCAGCATTGTGTGCACGGGTTGTTTTTGTAGAGGTCCACTGGGAACTTGGACGGATCATTTTACAAGGTATAGGTTGTGTATTAGGTATTTTGATATATTGCTTTCACGAGGTAGTCTTAGAAAAGACCCCACGTGTATCTTGTTCAGGAGAAGAGAGAAGAGACATACTTAATCTGATAAGCCGTCGGTGGGCGGTTCTCGCATACTTTCCTCGCACGGACCATTTTTTCCAAACCAGGTAGTATGTGAACTGCACAGTATCATAAAGCATGACAGAAAGATCACATGCATCGGAGCCCCGCTCATATCGGTAGTTGGAGCTAAACACAACTGTTTCCTTACTGGCGCATATAATGCTCACCAAACTTACACCGAACATGGGAACTACGTGTTTTCTTATGGCAGCGCTATCTTGAATGAAGCTGAACAAGGCTCCTTGTCGTAGAACTTAGGTGTGGTTTGTTGAGCGCTGCATCACGAAACCGTTGCTCGGCTGCCGCCAGGATAGCGCTCCCATGAGAAAAGACACAGTTCGCGAGTTCCGTTTAAGTTTGAAGAGCACTGTACATTAGCCCATGTCGCCAGCCGCACCCCACGAGCTACACCAGTGGTCTCAAACTCATTTTTGTGTGGGGGCCAGATAGCCCACATCGGGAAGGCCGAGGGCCAACATAAGACGAAGGGGGGGGGGGGGGGTTCAAAAGATTTTAAAGAGAAGAGACCTCGTGCTCTATGCTTCTTGTAAACTCACAGTTTTGCCAGTCACATCTTTAGATTTGATTTGTTTATATGACTACTTTCGACCGTGACCTGACATGATAAAGGAATTAAAATGACACTTCCCGCCAACGTTCTGCCACTTTTAATAGAACAAGAGAGCAAGTACACTGTCGTTCCCGTTTCTCAATTCACTGAGGAATTATTCAAGGTCAACATTACTCTAAAAAACAATTTTGGCAGTTATTGCTTTCCTGAAGATTTTTATTACACCACTCTGAACACACACTTGTCTATTTAATATGACATTTTTTTTAGGGCAAGGATTTTGAGGTCGAATCTTTATCTATGGCAGTTGACTCCTGCTGATCGAAAGTTTGCGCAGCCGAGATTTATCCTTCAACGAACAGCTTGCGCTTGCAGCCTAGAAGGTAATTGTTGTACATTACAAAAAGCTGAAAGGGAAGAAATAAAGTGAAACAAAGGGCAAATGAACACAGATAAGTCTAAATCCATTACAATACGTGAAAAGAGCAGAGCTCCATTTTGATCGCTAAGTAATCGACGAGATGAGATCACTATGGGCGCATGCCAATTATAGTGCCTCGAGGTATAGGAACCGGGACTCGTAGCCGGTTGCCGGCGGCCACGTCCCAGCGAAGTCGCGTGGGCCGCGTGTTTGAGACCCCTGAGCTGCACAGACTTAACAACGTTGGATGTATGGGGCAACAGTTAAAACCATTTAGAAGAAGGTTTACAATCTACAGTACAAAGATCCGTAAAACGAGAGTGAGTCTTCGATGAAAAGTAATATTGACGTGCGCGGTGCTCTGTTGAAACGCAGCTACATGCGCAGCCATATTTTCGGGTGAAGGCCCGTACAAAATGGACTTTCCAAAAACTTGCTACTCGCTGTTTGTGGGTTCTGGCCGTTATCTATCTGAACGATGAGAGGAAGTAATCTCATCCACATTGTGGGAATTGGCGTACCGCCGCCGACAACGCCCGTTCCCCACGTGGTCCGTCAACAACTCGAGTCCAGCCTCGTTCTTTCACGGGAGCGGGATTCCGCTCCCCGTTTATTGGTACATAAAAACACAACGCTACAAAACACTCAATCTATACTGCAAACACACGCGACATTACTAAAATATTTACAAACGTACGTTAAGCCCAAAGCCTAACACAAAGAGGCCCCTAGGCCCCGTGTCCCGCTATTGCCCGAGAGCAGTTGCTTCCACTTGCCATCTTGAGCGCCGGCCGGAATCCTCAAGAGACTCTTGCCTCGCTGCCTACCCGACAATATCGACCGATGGGCGAGGAGGAGGCTCCCGCCCGCCACGGGCGCCTGCAGCGCCATCCAGCGGCTAGGAGAGAAGCGGCACGTCGGGAGCCGAATCTCGAGATCCCGATCGACTCCCTGCGGCGACACGACCAGCGTGATCGTGTTCTGGAGGCGAGGCAACTGCTTAGTTGCTCCGCAGCACCTTTGCCAGGTTGGTTTGATGGGCGCCCTCGTGAATGCACGGTGCGCCATAACATCAAATCATCTGATATAGGGCTGAGCGGACGCTTTTAGCAAGTGTTGCCATCGGAAGTTCTTGGGCGTTGCTTAGTAAATCAAGCATGTCGTGTGAACAATTTTTTAAGGAGCGTTGAGTGTCTTTTTACGCATGAAATCCCTTAGTTACTGGTACCTTTAGAAGAGCAAACCAGTCTGCTTAGAAGAATCGCCAGCCTGTGGACTTTCACTCCGCATCTTACAGCAACGATTACGCTAAGGTCAGGCCAATACAGCGAACGCCTCAAATAGCAACGGGATGATAAAGTGAGAAACGGTCCAACGGCCTGTGGGTCAATACATCTTGTAGGCGCTGAGCCAACCACTTT
>JAZHYW010033438.1:0-195977 GCA_037355805.1 Ixodes ricinus
GTGTACGAAACTTGCGAAGTGGAATCTAAGGATATCGAAGTCGCCGGAGGCAATTTTTATTTTCGATATGAAGGTCAAGTTTTGCATATTATTCGACAAACACATTGTGTTGTCAGGGAAGTGAACGCCTTGCGGGTATGCGTGCGGCACAGACAAGTTCACCACTTACGCGACGCGTTGAATGCGGGTCGTGGGAGCTCGCACACTCCTCTCCCGCGGAAAACGCAAGGCCAAGATTACCAGGGTGATACGAGACATACAATGACCTTGAGCGAACCCGTACGAGTTGTATAGCCGTGTTAGTTTGTTTCGTACACCAGGTTTCGTTCTCGTTTATTTTAACGTGAAACGTTCGTTGGCTTGTTGCTCTGGATTTCGTGAAGCCGCAATTTGTGAAGCCGTGGCATGCGACGTCACATGACGTCAGAGTTTTCCCGCTAAATTTAGCGGCAAAATTAACGACAGCCCACCTCAACACCAATTCAGTTTCCCCGCTAAAGTTTGCGGGAAAAATGACGTCATATGATCGCGTCGCGTGCCCTGTACACAAATTCAGTTTACCCGCTAAATTAAGCGGGAAAATGATGTCACATGATTTCATGTCCGCTAAATATTTCCGCTAAATCTGACACGATCTCACGTGAAATATTCGCAAATTCAGTTTCTCTCAGTTTACTCGCTACCCGCCATTCTCCATGCTCTGTTGACTCAGGTCGACCCGACGTGGAAAGCCAATGGGTCAATGAGTCAATGGGTTGGAACACAGTGGGGACACCTGAAGGCAGAGCTCGAGAAGAAATGCCCGGATGTTACTAGCCTAACCCAAGAACGTTTCACGTATCGACACAATTGCAGGGAATTTACGATACAATTTTGTGTAGACACTCCTACTTGGGGCTTACATGATCACGAGTATCCTCTACAAATAAACATTAAAATCAAAACGAATCGAACTATACTTTTGCATGCATCTAAACTAGCAGTTAGGTGGCTATGATTTGCAACATCATATACCCCGCGGAAAAATATAAAACGTCATCATAGCTTTCTTCCGCTTTTGCTCTTTGACCATATCAACAGACGGACCGCTAACATTGTAAGGTATTCGAACACCGACGGGCTTAGTCTCCCATGTGAAATAGAGGACGGTGTTCATTGTGCGCCCTGTTTGCTCGATCACCGGCATGTTTGCTGACAGAGCAGGTTACCATTAGTGCGGGGGGCATTCGCGCTTTCGTCGTAAATCACGATTAATGCGAGCAGTTCCCCTTTCTCGTCAAAGCTCCCCACCCCGGCGAGGCCGGATAGCAGGTTGCTCAGCTTGGAGGTGTTTGAAGCCGTCCGGAAATATCACCGTTGGTTTTACATTCCATATTTGTTTGGCGTGCCGGCCCACGAGTCGTCGGAAATAATGATAGTAACGGCTATGCATCATCGACTCCTAAGCTGACAATGCGATGGAAGCTACATGCTCGTTGGACCAGTCGTGCTACTATCTCTCGCCAAGGGCTCACGCTCCCGCCTGTACCTACACGCGAAGAGACGGGTGACGAATGGGATGCTGTTGATTGGACCGGCAAGCGCGTAGCTGCCACCGCACTGCCCGCTTAGACGCGATGGCGAGAGAGCCTAAAATGCGAGCAGTTTGTCCATAAACGGAGTAAAGCCCCTAATAACGAAGAGTCGGAAGCCGGGTATTAGCTTCGAGGCTGGAGAACTTGCGCGGAAGCAGAAAGCGCTACATATGCACGGGTCGTTGCATTCAGCGGATCACGAAGCTCGTTTTCCGCCGGCGGAATTAGAATGAGCTGGCTCGGCCATTAGATGGGCTTCGGTCAAGCATCCTTTAGGGTCTTAAGAGTCGTTGACGTTAGCGTTCCGCGCCAACATTGGTCGAATAAATCCCTGACGTGCATAACCTATGGAACTAGTTTTTCTCTCCAAGACAATGGAAATCGCTAAAAAATAAATTAAAGAGCAACGAGCAGCGTCCACCCTCAACTCACAGCCAGAACGAAGGGGTCACGTAATATGAAGCCGATTATACCCCATTTCAATATTTACGAGTCCTCAGCCCAGCGTGAGATCTCCTCAGCACAGTACGCGCTTGTTCGTCACTTCGAAATGCGAGCAAATAGTGCGCCATACCATAACCTCATCTATACTCACAAAGCTTGGCAGTTCGACGACGGAGTTATTAGAGTGCCCGGTCACAGATTTGGAGCGCGAGGATCTGGTAGCACAGAGCATTTCTCGGGGAACCTGGTATTGAGCGCACAGCTTTGCAGCGACGAGGACCCGAAACATAATTATCAAACCCGACGAGAAAAGAAGCGGTAGCGCGAGGAACGCGAGGAGCACGAGCGGACATTCCATCGCTCGGGAGAAGTGAGTTTCGGCGTCTCGCCGCAGCGGGGCGCCCGTTACATGCCTCTCCTCTCATCCGTTGTCTGCCGCTCTACCTGTTCACTTTCGGCGGCCGCGTCTCGTGGCGATCTGCCAGGCCTTGTCAGTATAGAGGAGGCTATGGCCATACTCACGAACACTGAAAATAGAACCGGCCGAGAGCCCTTTATCATAGCCGCGCGCCGGGTCCGCAAAGCACAGGACAAGCGATGAGTTCCAGACATTGTTAGGGTTCGGCTATTGTCGTCATTGCAGCGATTGGAAACGAGCCACTACGCGAATGCTTGTCGAGCCATTTATTATCGCGAACCAAAATTGAGTGCTCACGCGGAGCTCGGGTCCAATATATTCGCTGCATTCAAATATCGTCGTTCGGAGGAATATGGCAACACTGCGACCTCCGTGCGGAGCCATCACATTTTTGCAACAAACAAATAACGGATAAAACGACCTCGCTTTTATTTTTGTTATTACACCGCATCGCAGAAGTCTTATTGTCAGTTGCGTTGTGGGAAATTATATCTGTGTCCTGGCCACTAGTACCAGTAAGCTAGTGCGATGTGAGAATCATTCCAAGTGAATATCGTTGCACCAACTCTTTAAGGCTGGACTCTATCGGAGGGAGAAAGAGACAAACCTTGTACGGTAGCTTTCACTCTCCTCGTAATGCAGCATGTTTTTGCAGATCTAAAAATACCGGTTTTCAAAACTTCATCCGATGAAGATTTAAAAAAAAAATCGACAATTCTTATTCTTGTTTAGTTTCCGCGCAACAAATGTATACTTTTGACTTCTTCCATTTTCAGAAAAGAATTCGGGTGCAATGCAAAAACCCACACAGCCGTAGAAGGCCATATTTTTTGTTAAAAGAGCACAAAGCGGGACACATAGTGCACTTAAAGATTCAACTGAGAAAAGGTAATTTTAAAATGTCTTACACATTTTTGAAACATACCTCTATAGAAAGGGAGCTCCTCAAGAACTCAAGCTTGTAATTTTACATATTTTTAAGTATCAATTCAAATTAAATAAATATATCTCATGATCTCATCCCATCCCCTAGACCAGGTTGTGTGCGCTATACATAAAAATATTGAATGTAGAAAAGGTGCACTTTTTATTCAATGTGTCCTTCAAAGCTCCTTTGTCGTTGTTCTCACTCCTTCTCAGTCACACGTTTTTCACACGAAAAAAAAAACAGTATTTGGCTATACTAAGGTAGGTCCCGTTGTGTGAACATCTGTTGCTACCTCATATAAAATTGAATCAAAAACATATAATGGCACCTTATGGCCCTGCTTATCTGAAAACACGCTTATACTACGTTCATTCTTAAGCTGAGACTACCAGAAGTATAGCCTTCAGCGCGAGCTTTCTGTCCTTGCTAATATTAGTGTGAACGCGCAGGCACGCGCAACCAATGCACTGCGGAAGCCAGCGAAGTAAAATTTATTCTTCCTTCATAGACTGACATTAGTGTAATGCCAGACTAGCAACTTTGGTGGTGTACGTCTCAGGACGCGATTACTCTAAGCTTACACCGTGCTTTTTACACACATCAATGAACACTCGAAACGTGACGTCACGGGTAGGAACCAAGAGAGGGCGCCATCGAAATATCTTGTCGATAATAGCGAATTTTTAAATGCGCACACAAACGCAGATAACGCTGTTGTCATGAAGACGTTTTAGTTTCATCATGTGTCAAACTATGGTGTTTCTTATAGACCCTTCCCCTGGCAAATAGCGAGCGCTCGCAGGTTCTGGAAAAGGAGTGTCCGTCTCAGTGGTGGAGCGACCTAGAGCCACTAATAAGCTACGCTTTAGAGTACCCAATTGAAAATATGTCTATGAGGTCCACCAAAATTTACTTAAATGTCTTGACGTACTTAAAAAAAAAGGAATTGAGGTGCTTGAAATGTTCCTCAAAGATTTCTTAGGGGCCTGACGTACCCTTTAAGAATTTCTAAAGGGTGTAATAGACCCGTCATAACTTTTTGAAAGGCCTGTTGAGTCTGTCCCAATCCTTTCCGTGAAACCACAGCATCCTTCAAAGTCATTGAAAGGGTCTGTGGGAGAGATCACGTGACCCTTTAGGATTTGCGTCGGGGAAGCCGCTTGGCCATTTTGTATCGGGCGGCCGCAAAGAGCATTGGAAATTGAGAAGACGTACAGCCGTCGCTCCTTGCTGTGTTTATGTGTTCTGTGTATGTGCAGCGTTTAGCGAGGCTGGCATGGGGCGTATTGGTGTGACTATTTCTTCTTGTTTTGCATTGTGTGTGAAGCGATACAATATTGTGTCGGTGCTAGCGGTGCCGAAGACTCACAACAATATCAAAAACAGCGAAGAAAGAGACGGAGTGCTGGTGTTTTGTACCGGGGTGCAACGAGGGTTACAACACATGCAAAGAGAAACACTCCTTGTTTCGGGCGCCGAGCGACGCCTCTCTGTTTGCGGAATGTGATAGTCTGATTCCAAAAAAAAGAAAAAAGAAAACTGATGCAGAAAAAAAAAAAGAACTCTAAGAAGAATGTGTGACCTGTGTGACATGTCAGAAAAAACAAATTTCTCTAAGTGGGATTGCTCTTGAATAAAGACTGCAGTTGAAATTGCTCCGTTTATCTTGCGAATCGGTGTTTATCTTTATATAATGCATGCTCACTAAATGAAATCAATTCAGACATTTCCCGGTTTATAGGATTTAGCTGAAAATGCAGAAGTCAAGAAAAAGCTCGCTTTCATTAATGCAGGTTACACAAAAAATAAGTGTCAACACCGGAACAAAAACTAGGTATTTAAAGGTCTGCAAAATGTACAGCTGTCGAAAAAATACTTTAAAAGAGCTTCGTCACTGAACTGGAGAGGAAAGCATCACGTATCATATCATATCATATGATATCAGGCTCAATCTTCGCTTTCTCAATGCTGTTAAGACGAGATAAACAATTCTTTTCTCTAACAGCAAACCAAAAAAAAAAAAAGAAGAATGAAAGAGGCCAGATTATGTAAGTAACTCACCGCCAGGAAACTACATTTGCGCTTTAATATAAACTTCTGCCGCTTGAGAAAGTCGCGTTTTTTCACAAGGGTGGGAAAAAGGATGGAACTTATTATTTCTCACAACCGAGCAGAGAAAGACAAACAAAGAATACGACCATTTTCGCGCCGAATAAAGCATGACGAACATGATCCCTGGAGAAGGGGAACAAGTTCGCTTGCACCTTTGCCTTAATCGCATTATCATCAGAATAAAGCACCTCCGCTGCGACCGCCAGGCCCCTGTCAGCCGTCGGATGGCCACGCTCTGCCCCACAGCGCCCTCCCAGGCGTACTTGCACATTCTGACAATCGCACTGCCGCCGGCCACGCCCCCAATCTAGTACCCCCTATTTCAGACAATATGACAATCACGACGGCCATCGTATTGAAAGCGTTCCTCGCCAATATTGGCGTAGATTGGCCCTGTATAGGCAATCAATTGATAAACCTGGCTTATCTACACAGACTTCTTAAAATGACGTCATAACTGCGCATATTTCATGATACCGATGTTATTCTTCAGTGCCACCAAGCACGGCATTGCATCTGGATAAATCCGGAGGCCGTGTCTAGCAGTGTGCTCGTTTCAGGGTCACCGAGATTGAACAGAAACAAAACAAAAACGTATAAGTTAAGTCGTGCTGTTAGAGATCAATAAAAATGACCAGTGTGTTGATAACGTAACTGATTTCCGATCTAGAGAGATGTCGACGTACGAAAATAATCTTCATGAAGCATCCTATCACCGAGATGTGGAATCGACTCACCCAGATTGGAGAGGTAACTGGGAAACTGCTTATTCAAAGCACGAATAGAGCTACCGCATTAGGACCTTGTCACAACTTTTTTCCCATGGTCCAATGACTTTTGCTTAGGTCGAGCCAACAGCTCCGCTCCTGACTAAAGCTTCTTGGGAGATGCAGCGTTTACCGCAGACCCTGCGGTAGCGGCTGCGTCGCTTACATTCGCGTGCGTCTCGTACGGGATAAGCCGAGCCTCCAGCGCTAAGCTCTCGACCTTCGGCTGGAACCCAGGTTGTTATGCGCCCCTGCCGAATTGAAGTTCATTTGTGTGGACTACTGAGCCGCCTTTTTCGAACGAAATGATCTTCTTCTTCTTCAGGACAATGTATGAATGTAATGCAAGGCTGGTGTATAGTATTATAGAGTTTGCTGTGTCTCCGTCTCAAGTGCTCGTGCACCCCATCCTTAGCGATAGTTTTATTTCACATTCTCATAAGCAAGACCGACTGAATACATTTTGTGCGAGAGCGACAGAATACACAGAATATTCATAGGAAGCAATGGGATCGTATTCACACTACGTACTGCCGCGGTGGACGCCCACGTGCAAACATGACCTCCAATTGTGTGCTGAAAACCACCTCTACAAAGAAACAAAGTTGCGGAGCAATAACAGAAAGTTCTTCGGAAACCCCTCCAACTGCAAACCCGAAACACGCCGTGAACGAGGACAGAAAAGATCATAAAGCAGCGAGACGGACCAACAGGGACCGCCCCATCTCGTGTTTGTCTGCAAGCCGGCGCGTGTGACCGGCTCGGTCGCCCGCGGCACCCTCGCTGAACGGTCCAGTGCGCCCGAGGCAGGCTTCGGAGGCACCTCTGGGAAAACGAGCGCGCCTCTTTGCACGTCGGCCGCGAAAAGCGGGGCCCCCAAAGCGATCAACTGGGGTTCCGCACGGCGACACTTCGACTTCCACCAGGAGCCCCGGCAAAGTCGACTTCTGCACGTGGCTCGTCTCGGATATGGCGGCCACAGCTGCCACAACGATGCGCCGAATACAGATCATTCCATCAATCGCCTTGTGCGCGCTCTAATCCTCGTCTGCTGGGCCATGAAAGGCATTTTGAATAGTGGCACAATTCGATGAGTATCAGACGACATCCACAGCCGAGTGAATGGACATTTTTCGCCTGGGTGATAAGGAAGGTGTCTTTCCGCTCCCTTCTAAGCTGACAGCGTGTGGAAGTTATTTGTACCAGTCGCATACCTTCGTCTTTCACCACCTGATCTTGCTCTTGCATTCACCCACACGCAGAGATCAACAGAGAGGGGTCATGTGATGAATGGGAGGCGGCTAATTAGTCAGGCGAGTGGCCAGCTCCCACCGCGCTCTCAGGTTAGGGGTGAGCGGAATATAGCTTCGACGGTATTACGTGTGCGGGTCGGCTTGTGGAACCTGGCTTTAATTTCTTCCGGTGCTAGAATGCCTGGCGGATGCTGTGAAATGGGTTCCTGGGCGGAGGCGTCCTCCGAAGGCCCCGTCAATAAAGCCGGCTCAAGAAGCTCAGGTGACGCTCGCGGGTCACGCTTCGACACGTCGCGCGCCTTGATGAGCGCCGACGGCGAAGCCAGGATGCCGCGGAACGGGAGTGAGTGTTAATTGTTGGCAGATACGGCTGGTGCTTTTGATGGGTCGCTGATCTGAGCCTCTACGAGCTGGCAGGTTTCGCCTCCCAAGTCACGGTTTTCATCACGGTCCGTCTCCCGTCACAAAAATGAAACAAAATAACTTATTTGGACCGAGACTGAAAGATTTTCTTCGCCACGAGGGCTTCGTCAAAGAATAATCGGCATTCCACTTAGTTTTCTGACCGTTCCAGGTGAAGTGAGTCTTCACAGTTTATCTTTAAGGAGAGCGCCGAAGGTTTGCCATCCATGAACAAGAAATATATAATTGAGATTTAGTCGTTAGAGCAATTAGAAATAAATGACTCTGTCTTGTTCTTATATATAGCCTTCTTTCCCAACGAGACGAGTAGCAAACTGCCATGATAGACTCGCCAGAAGCACTTTGTTATTTTAACGCTTGCGCGCCACGAACTGACCACGAAAGAATAAACACAGTGTCCGAGAAAGATAAGTGCAAGTTTCAGTGGTCTCTTACTGTTACAAGTCACATATACAAAACATGCCTAAATATGTAGGTTTCACTTGAAAGGTTAGTCGCGTATTCTGAAATTAAAACGATTCAAACATCCGTCATTTATTTCGTGCAACATCTCAGTCGATAGCGCACTCTTGCCACTTAGAGTGTAGAATATCTTCGTTAGTATGTGCCTTAGCAGTTCTAAAGCCTCTTGTTTAGTCTTTTAGATTATCATGGAGTTTTGCGAAAACAAAACTATAGGTGAAAGTAGGAGTATAGAATATCGTGCTGCGTAGTTGCCACGCAATTCCATTGCACTTGGCCAAACCTGAAATATCACAGGGATTTTGTTCGCGCGATCATTGGCGCAAACTTTCAATGTCAGTAATTTATTAATGACCGAAAAAAACGTTAATGTGAAACCTACGCAATCTTGAAATATTGTAAATTTGCCTTGTACAGTAAACTCTCTAGTTTCAATCAAACGTATTCTTTTTTCCGACACAATTGTAGGTTTGAAAAAAGAATCGAGATGAAGCCTGGTTTTATTCTGGCGACCGGGAAAAATTTATTTATCACGTTGGTGGGTCTAGGCCACCAGCAGAATCTGTTTCGTGCTACAGTACACTAATCACATGAATATATTACATTTTGTTTTATTTTTAAAACGATGTTTTTAATTTAGTTTTCATCTAATAGACTTTTATTGGGGCTTGGTGACGGTTTAGTTTCTAATATTATAACACACTTGCGTGCTTAAACGGGAACCATCCACTGGGCTTCTGTTCCACATGTAAGATGCAGGATATATAAATAAATACGGTTACATCTCCAGTTTTGCAGATGTATCCTCGTTCACTTCGTCTTATACGGCAGTACATACAGGGGACTCAAGTGCATAACGGTGATTTTATAGAGTTATTATAATATATGCTAGGAGTTCACCCTTCGCTAGTGTATCTGCATCTTCCGGGATGAAAATTGGAGCAGACAGCAACCAGTCTAGTTTTGCGGTGCTCCTTTGCATTCCTCTGGGAAAACGCGCGTTCATTTTTACTCTTCGCCGGAGAACGACATAAATCGCTTTTGTTATTTGTGTCTTACCGAATAGTATGTACCTTTATTATCATTTAAAACTGCAATTCATTTAGTTACAGTATTTTTCTTCACAAGTAAACAACGCTAAATTTCGCTATATTTAAGCAGAGACCTCCGTTCCATAGCAGGTGTGTAAAACGAGCGACGGTTCTGAGCAAAATAACAATCGAATGGAATGTAGAGTGTGTTCAAGCTTCGCCAGTTTTGCGGTGGCGCTCATATATTGCTTTTCTGCCAGTCCTGTCGCTATATGAAAATGACCTCGTGAGGGGTTAAAAACATTCATAACGTAAAGAATGAAGGACGGGGTTGTGAAAGGTGTTTCTGTTTATCATTTTCTATCCAAGGCAGTTTTTATCGGGCACCTGTTCCCTGGCTTCTCCCCATTTTCAGAGATTTCGAGCGTACGGCAATGTTTTAAAATAATAAAGCAATACTCATGTCTCGTCTTGTCCGTCTTTTTTGTTTATTCTTTCTGATAATTTAATCAGACTATATTGCTTGGCCATCACTCCATTTTGATCGTCTTCATGAACAGGAAGTTACTGCTCCAGTGTTACTGCGTAGATTCTTGCCGTCTCTTTTGGTTTTCCAGATGTCTTTCGTTCGTTCGGCACGTAAATCCTCCATGATAAAAGGCGGCGACGCCTTGTTCGCGCTAACAGTGTCCGACATTGCAACGCTACACATAAATGCACGTATGAAGCTGCTCAGCACTATGTTTAATGTTTTGCATTTGAAAAAGAACCAAAAAAAGTAACTGACCAATATTTTTATTTACGTGGTTGAGAAATGTTCGAAGCTATTTACTACGCTATAGTTCTTTCTAATATTTTCTCTTTAACTCAGGCGCAGAGAAAAATTGTACCCGCTTTTCCCCATTGAAATGCATTACCGGAAGTCAATTTTCGACTGGTTGTTGTGTGCTTTAATTAGCAACAGCACACTAGCTCCAGTTGAACCTCTAGCGTACACTCTAATAGCTCTATGGGTGCCTCATTGCCTGTAGAGCGCGACAGGACAAGCACTGTGAACTCTGAGGTCGTAAGTAACAGCCACTGTTTGGCGCTCGTGCCGAAATTTGCTAGGCGCATGCGAATAAAAAAAAACGTCTTTAAGTTTTTTTTTTTTAGCAAACATTTATTAGTTTGTTGTCACGTGCGACCATGCGAATGGAAAATTTATTAACAAAGCGCCTTTGAGCAACAGAAGTTGTCACTTCCCCTTCCTCGTCACCACCCACTCTCATGATGTTTTTTTTATATGCGTCTTTGTTGACGTTAATGTTTTCTACCGTGTCACTCGCCCGTGTCCCTTGTGATTCAGCACTTTCAGCTAGATTTCTCTACATTCTAACAGGGTTGCTATGCAAGAGCTCGCAAGCTATTAGGAGCGGCTATCAACTTCATTGCCTTCCTTCTTCAGTCGAACCAGCACTTTCGCCAAATTGGCTTGTGAGGCCACGACATCTATATCAAAATCTCGGGAATCGAGCGTGGTTAGCGTAACGAAAAGAGGTCAAGCCTACGACGACGGTGGGTGCCACATAATGCGGAGGTATGTGTTGCGCTCAGCACTGAGTCGACAAGCAGGAAAAGGGCGTGTTAGGAAATCGCTCAAAAATAATCACTTTTCTAGGCGCCGAGATTTATCGCTCTGGAACGACCTCGTTATCAGCCTGAGTGGATTCTAAGCATTTATTGGTACGACATTATACCTGATCAATTCGTGCCAGCGTACTTATCCATCTCAGGCTCTAATGGGGATATTAAAATATACTTTGTCGTAATTGACTATCGCCGCATTGGGGCCAGCAGGCAGCGTTCAGAACAAAGAGAAGCCCAAGTCTGATACGACAGCCCGTGACTATTGACCTAAGTGACGTGCAGCTACCATGACTATTATGAAGGCCTTACGTAAGCTAATTCAGATCTAAGTTGGACCGCAGAGTGCTGAATACGTTTGCGAAAAATGATTACGGCATTGCGAATTAAAGTACAGAACAAGAGTATTGTTAATTTGCAGTGTCGTATAATTACACTTTTATTTTAAATACCATCTGCACATTGCAATGTTTTGTAAGAGCGTTTTGATGTTGTGATGTCTTCTAATTCGAAAGGCTTAGTCGCCAAGGGGCTCAGCGAAAATGCTTAAACAAAGGGCGCCGTTCAAGATTCTCCTGAGCACCAAGCACTGTAAAGTCGAGTCTGGATCGATGAATCCACGATATAATTATATATGCTTTAAAATTAGCTTAAAGAACAAATATAAGGTCCTTTTGGGGAATGAAAATCACCACATACCGCATTCTTGACTTATCGCTGATAAACCGTCCTCAGAAAAAACAAACAAGGAAAGAGAATTTCTGGAAGTTTGCTTCTCTTGTACACAGAAAGGATCAGGTTATCGAGTTCAGTGAACCCGTGGTTATAGCCACTGACGGCTTAATCAACTCAGGGCGTCGGGAGATTCGAACATCTCATTACCGCCTCGCAACCAATCAGATTAAGGATAGCCGATACGAAAGCCCAAGGTCCAATCATGAAGCAGCAACTGGGGTGAACATAATGAGACACGTCCTGCGTTTCTCAAGTCGGCGGTGACCATAAGGCGCCGAGATGTTTCGGTGCCGCCCTCTTAAAGTTTCCTTTCGTGACGTCATGAACAGGATTTGCCTCACCGTGATTGGCAGGATTTGCCTCGCCGTGAATCGGCGATTGAGCAGGCATTACCATAGTACAGGAAGCTATGGTTTGGCCAATCGCGAACTTCGGCCACGGCGACGCTTTTGTTCGCAAACGTAACTAATGGTTAATATACATTCTAACTTCTCTTTGAGTGAACAAGTAGGAGATGAACGACAAGGCAAGCGACTGAATTAATTACGACTTGCCGCCGACGCTCATCTGCAGCAGCACGCGACTGTCCGTGGCGAGTGATACTTCGTCCAGCACGCAATAGAGAAAGACCTATGATCAGGGCGCTTTTATTGTGCGTGACTGGTCTAGTCAGTGACAGCAAGCTACAAAGACAATGAGCCCCGTGACGCTGCACTTTTGGTACTGCTTGATTCGATGCATGGAATCGTAGCGTCGGTAGAGGTAAGACCTAAACAAAGTGTAGACCGCAGGCGATTGTCGGCGCTGAGTGACACTTGAGCATACTTAGCCCGCAGGTTACCGACTGCGCGCTCAGCCAACACTACGTATAGACAGAAGGCCTCCGCACGCGTCATCACAGTCAGATCGATCGAAGCGTGAGATTGGGCACGAGTGCTGCGTCAGTGTTCGGCTCGGGCTCGTGTCCAGTCAGCGCGTCGAAGGTCGGGCTCGGGCCCAATAGCCGAGTTAGCGCGATCCGATTGATGGCGTTTCATAGAGGAGAGAGGAGACCATGCGGAGGCCTTCTGTCTGGGTGGTGTTAGCTCAGCTGGTTCCAGACGAAGCGCCGCTTTCTACGTGGACTCACGACATCACGGGGTGAATCATCACGTACCAAGAGATAGAGCAGAGGGCGCATGACGTCACAACTTTAGGTAAAAAGTGGCGCAATAAACTTCCTCCTCTCGCGATTACTTCAGTTACAACGAGGGGCTTCGTGTAATCCAAGAGTACTAAGAATTCCAGGTCCTACATGCAGCCACCAAAGAAACAAAACCCACGCAAAACTCCTAATAATACATGCTCGTGACATACTACACTCGTGAAAAAAATTTAAACTTCTTTCGATCATTCTAATGAACCCAAAGATCGCAAGAGCGTCGTGTGTGCGGCGCATCTGAAGCCACCCACAGCTCTCTGCAACCAAGCATAGCAAACCATAAAGCGCGTATAATACACGTACGACACATCCTGTGTTCCCCGATTACATCAGAATGATCGAGGCAAGTGTTTTTTTATTTGTTTCAATATTATTCAGCTGTCTCCAAGTCGCTGCCGTTGGTCTATCAAACCTGCACCGCTGACGCCACCGTGGTGTATATTTAATCGACTTCGCGCCGCCACCCGCGAGAAGGCGTGCTCACATCTTAGTACGACGAACCGCTTTCCAATAAACTAGTAACCGCAATATAAGATTATGATTCCGTTCCGGTTCGGGTTGAATATTGAATGCTTTATTTCGTTTAGGGTTGCGTTCTAGTTCGGTCGAAAATAACGGTTTCGCTCCGGTTTTCGGTTCGCGTTCGATTCGACACCTGGCTTTTTCACGATGTCAGGAAGGCACGAAACGTGTATCAGTGAGCCTTTCATTTCCTACACAAAAAATAAATAGAGCCACGTTAAAGAACACGACATCACGGGTCGAGCAGAAAAAGGCGTAGCTCTTAGCGTTTATGATGGCTGGAAACCCGCAAAACAGTAGTCTTAATTATTTATCTATGTTTTTAACTGCCTCTCCACCTTTTTTCCTATTTCTTTTAATTCTTTTTTTCACTTCCAGCGTGGAAGAAGAAATAACACTCGTTAGTTTGCACTTTCTTTGGTGCCTTGCGTTCTTTTGGCGTCGCAGTGTCGTCATTGGTATTCCTTCGCAGCGCAGTTTAACCAAAGCGTTCGAAAGCTACCGTGATGGAAACGACATTGATGGGATGTTTCTCAACATTCTCTGCAACTTTTCCATTGAGGATTTAGTGCATAAATTGTGATTTAAAGTCAAGGGATGAATCAGTGTTACTTAGCCACCTCGTCACATTGCAAAAAATATCTTGACTTGCTCAATAGGACTGTATTGTGTTGGTCTGGCACTCTTAGCGTGCACCAGCTTTTTTAAGTATTGGCACAGGTTAGCTGAAACACCCTGTATATTGCCGCTAAAAGGGAGACCAAAGCACTACGCACCAGAACAAAATCCCCAAGATAGCGGCGTGCCTAAAACGATTGAGTGGTTTTTAAACCAGTATTAGATTCTTTTACACCTAAACAAGACATAGTTCAAGGTACAATCGCAGTGCATTATTTGACCTAAGTTATGCGCTCTTCCTTACAAATGTCACCGAAGAATAGCATCGCGACAGAAGGTAGCATGCCACAAAAACTTATCTCACTGCGACTGCTGCACATCTAAATCGAAACTCCTTTCACGTAGTGCGATTCTGCTCGCGATTTTCAGTCTCGTGCGTCAAAAAACCCATAGACATAGCAAGCAACTCATCTGCCGTGAGCCAAACGGACGCGGCGATTTTTGCACCTGTTAATTTTGGCAGTTTGATATAAGAATCACCCACCTAAGTGAGACACCTACATCTACATTTCGTAATTTTGAAATCTCTGCGATGCCTGTGACTGGCCCAGGTTCAGGGGAGCCAGAACATTCAATGGACGAAAGACACTTGGAACACCCACCCATCCAATGACAAATTCTTTGGTGAGCTAGACGATCCCCTGGAACTGTTCCAATTTCCAAAGCGCCGCAAAAGACATACTGATGCCAGCTCAACAACAAGCGCCATGACCATAATTACAACGCCACGGCCAGGGCATTGTCTCGTTGTGATTACTGAAGCGCGCAGACCGTGAGAAATCTTTTACAAAAATCAACCCTTTCAAGATATCAGAAAAGCTGGAAATGACCGCACCAGACCATGTCATCTTTGTGAGACTGAACCGGAGGCTGAATTTCCTAGCAATAGGCGCAAGCATCGCGAGGGGATTTCCGTACAGGCCTGCACACCCACGACTCAAGGGACTTAGCCATGGGAGGGATCTACGGAGTGCAAGAGGAAATCACTGATGTGCAGCTGGAATTTGGCGTTCGGGCTACTGCTCGAGTTCTTTCCATCCGGCGTCCTGAGCAAGTTCAAAGTTGTGAAACTTGTGTTGAGCAGAACTACTCTACCAGCCTTCGTAACCGTCGGGTACACGAGATACAACGACCTACCATACTCGATACTCTGAAAAGTCCAGACAGTACCTGAACTGCGATCGCTATGGTCATATTCGTGGCACCTGCCTGAAAGAAACCCGCTGCAGTCACTGTGGAAGGGCTCGCAGGTCGGAGCAAGTGCGACGCGGAGAACCCAAAATGCGCAAACTGTTGTAAGAAACACGAATCAACACCTCGTCAGTGCCCGATATATAAACTCGAACAAAATATACACAACTACAAGAACAATGCTAGAGTGGATTATATGTCCGCAAGATCAGTCGTACTTGCATGAAAAGCAGCATCTGAGCCACCTGAAACTCCGAGAAGAAACTACGTAGCAAATGATCGTACAGAATCGGGCCATATGCAAACGAAATCCCAGCGGAAAAAAAGGTAACACCCCTACGAAACGTATGGCCACACCAGAAGAAAAACCAATCGACTGCACAAGCGTATCAGCTCAATGATACTGTAAGAGTTTACAACTCTTCCCACTCTAAAGCCATCCGCGGGCAGGGCGCACAAAGAAAAAAAAACCCAGAATGTCACGAGAAAATGATCGCGAAGTCATCCCCCTTCGAGGTTAGGAACAAAACTGAACACAGTAGCCACATTCATTCGCAATGCTTGGAACTCTCCCAGTATCTTCAGCCTGCATAACACTCATCGACTATATGCTTCCACTCATTTTGATATGGTGTTAGGTTTACGATAGTTACATGCCGAGGCAAACATCTCTGCACGGTATATCCATGAAGTCCATGGAGGAATTACGCAGTCGTGCTACAATCTTTCAATGGAATGCGAGAGCTTTGCGTAATCGCTTGTCAGATTTCCTCCGGTTCGTTTTGAAAATCGTTTTCCCCTTATAACAATATCAAAACCACGAGTAAGTGTAAACACCAGGTTATCAAGTTATGAACTTTTTTAATCGCAAAGTACAGTCGCCGCGGGAGTTAATAGCTTCACGCGAGCGCGCGTTTTTTTCCGACGGGCGCTTGACTGGTGGATTGCGATTGAACTTGAGATGACGTTAGGGCGAGTCCATGCGGAGTGAACGGGGAAGCCGCTCAGTTCAAGGGAACCGTTGTTATCATCTGCCTGCGGGTGAGCGTAGTTCGGATAAAAAGGGAGATGATTCTGCAGAAGTCAAGATCGCCGAGGACGAATGAGATGGCTGCTTGGAAAGAGAGAAGGAAACACGTCGCATTTTCTAGAAATGCAACTACTGCAGAATCATCTCCCTTTGCATTCGAACTACGCTCTCCCGCAGGTAGATGATAACAACGGTTCCTTGAATTGAGCGGCTTCCCCCGTCCTCGCATGGACTCGCCCTAACGTCATCACTAGTTCTATCGCAAGCCACCAGTCAAGCGCCCCTCGGAAAAAAACGCGCGCTCGCGTGGAGCTATTAACTCCCGCGGCGACTGTACAACAGATTTGAGCAGAGTAACGCTGGCACTTGGGAAAGACCTTACCATTGGTTTACAGAATGTTAGGTCAAACCAATCTAACGAATACGTCGCTGCAACTGTCAACAAAGGACCGATCAGTGTTACAATAATCGCTGCGTACATCTCACCCTGAGAAATGTTTCACAAAAATAGTCAAGAGAAAATTTTACAGCAGACCCCAAGTCCATATATTCTGACGGGCGACTTTAATAACCATCATTCGATGTGGGGCAGTAAGAAGACGAATATTCGCGGAAGGGCGCTGATGGACCTAGCGGACAACTGTGATCTAACTGTTCTCAATGACGGAAGACCAACATACTTCACAAGGGTGACGACGAGTAGCTGTCGGCATATTTTCCTGGAATCATTGAATCTTCCCGAGAGGACCTCGTGATTTGCTGATATTGAAACCCATGGAAGTGACCTCATAGAAAAAAGACAGGTTTCACTGCTGAAAAGGTGGTTAAAGGTTTTTTTGTTCTAACTGGGAAATATTCAGAGAGAAGATGGAGACAGTTTGTCATGAGATTACCGGCGCAGATGACCTTTCATTCATTACAGCGGCCGCCAACTCTGAAGCTACGATGTCGTTCAAGGTGGCTAATTTGCAGATGGTTGTCGATGGTGAATACGAGCGACTTCGCGCAATCTGTCAACGCACGGAGCGTAGGGCTCGAAAAACAGGAAATTCTGAAGAATCGAAGGAGTCACGTCGATCCCAGAAGCACGTTGATCGATATTTAGACAAACTCACGCAGAAGCGCTGGAGAACTAAAGAGCGTGAGCCTAGACCCCAGGACACCTCTAACACGTATTTGGCCGAAAACGTGAAGCCTTCCGTACCAAACTACAGCAACTGCGTCCATTTCGTTCTATTGCTTTATATCGAAAGCTTTCTGAAACTGCAGTGGCAGAAGAATACTGCACGAAGATCTCCTGCCTCTCGTCAAACTCCAATTCCGCTATATGCATCACAGGTAAAGCAACAAACGCCTGTTTATTTATTTGCGCTCCTTTACATTAAAATAGCTGGAGATAGCGCTTTTATCATGCAATGCCACATCAGCCCCAGTTCCAGACGTAGTAGGCTACTTTGCCCTGACTCATCTTGGCGACACAGCCCGATGTCTCCTGCTCAGAATTCTATAATATCTAATAGGAAATCAGGCTCCGTAGCGAATGAATGAATGCTAGCTCGGGTTCTGCCGATTCTCAAGCCGTGGCAAATATCCTCTTGATATAGATTCCTATCGACCAATATGCTACTCTCAATTTGTATTGGTAGATAATAAAAAGAATGGTGCTTGCACGAATCGGATGGGATTTTGAGAATAGAAATATTTATCCGTCTCAGAATTACGGATTCCGTGGCGGAAGAAGCTGCATTGATAATGTATATTCATTTGAGGCAGCTCAGAATCTAACATATCCGCCATAAATGTATTCTTCATTAGAAATTAAAACCCAATATTCCAGCAATTTGAAGGAAAGCGGCGATACCAGTAACTGTGATGATGCAAATAGATTTTGGAAAACATATATTGAACATATTCACTATCAAGCTAATGTATATACGACAGCTTTACGACTTTGAAATCATCCTCTTTCGGAGTGCATCTTTCATCCATCAAAACTACTATAAAAGCCAAACTAAGTCACGTAACGTCCTCAACGGTGGCAGAACTTGCAGCGATAAGGGCAGCCATGGAATATATTAGTCGTCAAACTCCAAAGCTCTGGGTTATCTTTGTTGACTCAAAATGTGCCCTCATAGCACTAGTACTAATGAATACAGAAAGTCCGCATATTTAACTCATTCACACAATACCGCAGATTCACCAAAACGCATCTGTTCAAGGACATTGAGGTTGTCCTTCAATGAAATACCGGGACATTGTGGGATTGCTGGGAATGTGATTGCAGACAAGGCAGCAAGAGATGCTCACAGGGAAAATGTAACTGTCCTGCGATTGTAGCTGAGCTAGTTGGTGATTCATGCTTCTGAAAGATGTCCAACGAAGACCAACGCTCCGGGAGGCCAACGAAGAAGACGATACCTCCTGAATATAGAAATACGAAAATAATCATAAGACAACCGACGGGAAGGAAGTTTCATATCCCGGAACCAATGGGCGTGGAAGAAGAGCGGTTTATCTTCAGTAAATGGCTGCTAGTTCAGCAGTGTGTTTGTCTTTCTCTCTTTCTTCGTGCATCTTTCTACCTTAAGCTGTCATCTTTCAGAGGTAACTGTTTTCATTCCATTTTCGAAAACTGATTCCAACGGTATTGCTAGAAAAATTGACAATAAAATTACATCGCTATTATGAACAAATTCCCGTTATTACTACAGGTACCTAAAACATATCAATCCAAAATTAAAATTTCATATGACGCGATGACTTTTAAGAGCTAAAGAAACAATAATTCATAGACTGCGTCTCAATGTAGCCTACACTAAAAATTATCTCCATTTGATTGGCAAAGAAGAATCAGCTTATGTGCTATTCGTGCTCTTCACTCCAAGACAGTAACCAGTGTTATGCAACTGCACTACAAACGACTCTAAAGAGGAAACGATGAAGAAACAACAGGGCCTAAGAACAAGCGGAGATGTTCAACTGCACCACCTTCTTGGGCTCTGGCCAACTCCTAGAGGATGGATATAAGGCCAGCAAAAGCTCTGAATAATTATCTTGCTAGTACTCGTTTAATCAAAATATTAAAAAATTTGGTGTAAATAGTTTGTACATATTTCCTTTTTACTTCTTTATTTTGGTTCTTTTTAGTTGCCAAGCGTACTCCCCTCTGTCCTTATTTCGCGAAGTAGCAAATCAGCTTTGAGAGCATGTTGACCTCTTCGTGTATAAATATACAACTTCTTTCTCATCTGCCGTCAACTGTTTTTTCCACACGAACGACCAACAAAATTCGCAAGTAGGATCGAATCATGACAAATGGTCACTGATATATTCATGAAAAAACGATGAGATTGCAGGTGAGTTAGATTATGTTTACCATGTTGCAACTTAACCCGAGACTGGGGTATGGAATAGAAACATGAAGCTTGGCGGGACAGAAAACATGGAAAAGAGAATGTCTCAAACGCAGCTAAAAGATTTATTCAGTCACACCTCGTGATATACTTCACACTCACAATGTCACCTACCACACAACTTGCCTTTGCTAGAACACAGTACACCAGGACCCATAAAGGAACAACCAGAACGGGACAATGGGTGGCTCCTCACGAACAGAAAGATAACAGCCATGACAAACCTTCCCGACTTGTGCTGACACTGAACTTCTACAAAAAAAAAGTTTGTCCTTTGTGGAACATTTACACTAAACCCGTGATCAACATGGACCCCAGAACATGATTGCAAAGACCAGCACCCTCAATAAACAACCAGAATAAAGTAGAACTGCTGGAAGAAACCTCTTCGAATCTACCAATCCGGAACGCCAACTTCGAAAGATAGACACTTCTGGACTCACTCTAACAAAGAGCAATCGCGCTCCCCTTCATACACACACACGCACACACGCACGCGCGTGCACAGATGCACATACACAAAAAATTGTTTACAGCCCTAAAATGCTTTGGGCGCTTGTTGCCCAGTTGCATCGATGCCTGACTAATACAGTTACCAATTGATTTTATTCGAACGGTTTCCCTTACGCAGTCTTTTGCTGTCATTCACTTCTCTATGTATTAATTTTGTCCCTTACCAAAAAGCAATGCAATCATTACATTCATTCACGTGTTTTGCTATTTGCGAGCTGGTTGCTTTAATCCTTACGTTTCTCTTGTGTTGTGTTAATCTATCATTAACACACCTAGAAGTTTGCCCACATATGCAAAAGCACATGCCATCGGAATTTCACACAGTGCACTACTTTTTTCAAGCGATCGATACCTCACAGCTGAGCTTTCCTATATACTAATACGCTCCCGTTTCAAAAGCCTCAGCCTGAAATCGGAACTAAAAACAGTTTCCACTCCAAACTGCTTAGCACACGCGCTTCAGGTAATGCGAAATTCCATGAAAATACGGGATCACAGCAGTCCGTCTTTCCGACGTGTTCTTCCCTTCAATTTTCTTCTTGGTGTACACATTTAAATGCCTTTCGATGAACTTTGAGATAAAATGTATGCACGATCGTAACTAAAGCATTTCTGATCAAATACCTTGGAACTCCCGCTTTAACTGTCTTCGAATGGCAGCACTGCGTGAAACAAGTGAGATAACGTATAGGTCGTTACTTCGTTACCGAGAATACCGGGAGTTCCCGAGAAAAGAGAACCCTGTTTTTCGGCCCGGGTAAATAAACTATGCATCGCACAAATCGAAAACTCGGTGAGAATGTGGCGCTAGCGATTGAGATAGAACGTGGAAGTTTGAGAACCTCACATTACCTAGATCAAAAGATAACCGAGAAAAACGAAATTTCACTATGAGTTGACGTCCATCTAAGCCTAATATCGTAGAACAAACATTGTCGGCGCCAAGAAAACAATATCTTTCTTGCTGTCAAGTGTTTTTCACTCATATAAATCTCACAAGCGTCCACACTGTCGGGTCTTGCTTCGACGATATTTCGCTTAGGTAGACGTCGGCTCATAGAGCAATGCTGGTTTTCTTAATTATCTTTTTGATCCAGGTAACGTCATGTTCTGATACTTCCCCTTTCCACACCAACCGCTAGCGTCACATTCTCACGGACTTTGAGCTTATTGAGGTGCATAGTTTAACTTGGCCGAAAAACACGGTTCTTTTTTGTCGGGAACTCCCTGTAGATTCCAGACATATAACACGTTCTGTGTTAAGACATAACTAGGCACAAGTACCGCGTTACGTACGAGTGCGCTACCTATTCGCGATAATCGCATCCGCCGATCAACGTTTATCTTGTCGCTGCAGGCAGGCCGCTCGTAGGGGCATACGAAGCGGAGGGATTTGTAGGAGATCGGACCCTCGCGGTGGTGCCCCCGCAAAGGAATTGACGCTCTCCATCTTGCACCGGTTCATAAATCAGAAGGGCCGAATGCGACCTCCTCTGTGCGCGGATTCAATGACGGCCCTCGCGCTCTTTTAGCAGATAGCCTCCAACGGTCCCGAGGAGCGGGCTGGGCCACTCGCAGCCGCCTCGTTTCTCAGGCTTTTGTGAGCGGCGGCTGCCCGACTGGCCGAGGAGCGGCTTATCGCGCCAGGAAGCAGTTTCTGGGGACTTCCTGATGGCGGGCTTTGTGGGCGCCAGGAGAGCTCGCGAAAGCGTAACGGATTAGGGCACGGCTCAGCTCAGCGTAGGGCTGGACGCGGGCGCAGCGTCATCGATGGAAAACCGCTCGTGCTTTGTCTGATACGATGACTATCTCGCGAAGACCGGGCGGTCGCCTGTTGTGACAAAGGGCGACGGGCCCTCCACGTGGAGCTGCAGTAGCGGCGGCGTCTTATGCAATCGCAGCTAACACGTGCCACGGTCTGGTAGGTTATGACGGGATGGACTCTGGGAACTGTCTTACTGGCCTACTTGATTTCCACTACCCAATTAAATTTTTCCAAAAATAATTGAAATGAATAGCTATGAAGTTTTTAGCTTCTTTCACAAAATATAAATTGCGCGAGGAGCTATTTACTACACATAAAAAGCCTCTACGCTCAATTTTCTTAAATACGGAGATAGCCATCACGGCGTAAAACAGAACACTCCCAGCCAGTGCCGAAGGTCGGAACAAGATTAGACTTAAACATATGCGAAATGCGCAGCAAAGGGGAAAAAGTGAAACGTTGTGCCCTTCCTTGCGCGGATAGCATTGATCGGGTCTGTTCGTAGTCTGAAAATCTTCAATGGCTGGTTTACTTCCATTTCTCGCAGTGACTGGCTACTTGAGACCTCGGCCAAAGAAGTCAACCCCATCCTTTTTCTACTGTTTACAAATGCGTACGTACCGAGATTATGGCAGATAAAACATAGCACGGATGCGACGTGAGAGTGCAGAAGCGCGTACATACCGGATGTGGATTTCCGATGCACGTATCTCCCTGTTCGGGGCATTGGTCAGTATTGGTCAAAAACCACCTGTGGCGGGCCATTGCAAAAAGCAATGCCAGCAGCGTGCCTCTATACAAGAAGACACGGTAGTAATGGCGCGTAATGGTAAATGCACCGTTAGTGTGGCATGCGTGTTTTCTTGTCCTTAGGCCTCAACAATTGTGCTACATCTTACATATTCTAAAAGCGCTAGAAATTGAAAACCATTAAAGTATCATTAGGCAATATTTTTTCTCACCTTGACTGCTCTGTTTGACCTTTTTTATTTTGTTTTCCGAAAGCAAAGGTGTGTTTTTAGAGTGATTTGTATTTTCCCTTGTCTGTGACGTGAGCGGGTAAATCATTGTTCTGGTTTATATACCTGCGGTATTCTTTAAGAATAAAAGAACGGCTTCCTCTTTCCACAGAACCTACATACTAGCATTCCGAGGTTTACAAATTCACAGCCCAGCACGGCCAGAAGTGTTTTTAGTGGAAGGCTCCATACCAGCCCTGCATGTCAATGGTCAAAGAAGGCGGGAATCCCCAAACAATGAATAAAACTCGCCAAGACAGGTAATTGCTCTCCCAAGCATAGCTCTTACAACAAACAATAGACGGGGCGACCCGTGACAGATTCGCTGCGTACGCACATCGACGCCCGGCGAAGATCGACGTGCAGCCAACTCTACGACTTCGTTTCCCGACGTCTTCTTTACCCGAACAGACAGCGGCGGCACCTCCGACCAGAATGCGAACAATCGACGTCGGCCAGCCGCGTTCAGCCGTAACGCGGCCCTCAGTGCTCGACTACAAGCACCCCTGCGCAGCAAAGACTGCCACGCACGCACGGGACATCAGCTTCGACTCTTCGGGGACTCCCACGGAGCGCCGAAGCAGTACCGCGAGCTCTTCTTGTATGTGGCCAATGTCCCTCAATCCATTCGACTCGCCGCCGGGACTCTCCGAGAGCGGGCGAGCCCCCGCAACGACTGCGGGCTTCCGCTCGGTGGTCCCGCGTCGTTCGACGAGCATTCCTGGAACGGAGACACAAGCACAGACACCAACTGAAGGAACATTGACCCCAGCTGCCCTTTCAATCCCGTCTTCACCAGCCGGACCGTTGCTCTCCCGGGCAGCACTCTTCCTGCAGCCTCTGCCTTGCGTTTGTTTCCAGCGTCCCCGAGGCGAGGATTGTACGAGCCCTTTGTATGGAGCGCGGATTGCTTCTGTTTTGCCGATGAGGCAACACGGCGGAGCCGACAGGGACGGAGGCGCGTCCTACGCGATTCCGGGTTTACTGGTAGAAATCGCGGTGTCACGTCGTCCCATTCGTGTCGACGAGTGAACAGGACTACGGTATTGGGGGTTCCTGAATTTCTTCGAGGAGGACCGGTCCCCACGGACACGCGTGGCACTATGGTGCAATGCTGACGTCGGGTTGCGGCGTTGCTTTTGACACCTCTCGGCAAGGTTGCAGTCAAAAAACGCTCATTAGCTGATGTGCGCGACGGCTTCGGCTGACCACCCGCATGCTCGTTTTGTGTGATACATCGGAGCAGGAATGCGGCGTGACCCTCTGGTCGAAGGAAGGGCAGTTTCACTCACCGACAATTCGTTCGGGCGCCGGTGAAACATGCGGCGTGAAAGAAAGACGTCCTTGATGGGCGCGGAGGGAGGGCGGCCGAAGGACGGGAATCGTTCTGTGGACTCGTGTGTGGCGGTGCTCTGGTATGGAAGAGAGATGGCGGACGGAGGTTTCTTGCCACGCTTCGGGTTTCCAGCAGCTCTGGGCAGCGTGCTTCCAGCTAGAGGTTCTGCATGAATAGAGAGAGACGAGAAAAGAATTCGATATAGGTAACAAGTTGGCGACTTCCACAATAAGTTAGCAGTTTATCTTTGTGAACGTTATGCATCAATTGTAACGACTGACTGAGACCGTCATAATCATAGCGATATCTTTACTTCCGTGCTCATAAACGCCCAATGGCCGTTGACATGCCACAACGTAATACATATCTGAAACGTGGCCAACTAAGCATAATGAAGTTCATTTAAAGCCAAACTCGCAGCAGACGTAAGGCAAAAACGGACTGCTAAGAAGAGAGAATCATCTCATGCAACTACCTTCAGTATAGGCGGCAAACATATTGAAGTTTGCATGCCTGATATTTTTTTACATGTGTCTGCATTCTCGTTCTACATAGCTGAATGACGGGGGGGGGGGGGGGGGGGCGCCTTCAAGAGAAGTTTGCTCTGCGAAATGAATGGCAGGTGACTCAGTACCTGAAACGCGCATTATATTTCTGAAGCATTGGTTACCAACCTTCTGAATATTAGTTATCGTCCGTGTTGTAGGCGTCACAAAAAAAAGCAACGAAATACAAGAAACGCTTTACCGACCAACGTCGCCTCAAAATAAAAGGAATCGTTACGGTTATCGCTACCGATAAAAAAGTAATGTACGTTACTTTTGCATTACATTTCTTTCTATATTAAACCATTTTACTGGTTTGACGTTACAGTCTATGCATAATCGCCACATTTAAAGAAACATTATGTCCATGCAGAAACTTATCATAATTACTTCATTGTTTTGCAGTTCTACATAAAAATAAAAAAAAACGCGAAGGAAAACTTGAAAATTGGAAGAATTCGTATAACTTGGTGTCCAAAAATGCGGAAAAGAATTGAAGTGTAATATTTTTATATATTTGGGAAAAGAAGTGACGATTAACGTGACTACTTCACCTGTTACTTGAAATAAATAACGTAAGTACGGTACCCGTTACTGCCTTGAAAAAGTAGCAATTACGTTACTAGGCTACCAAACAAAGTAAGTCGTTACCGGTAACGCCATTACTTGTAACGTGTTACCATCAACACTGGTTATAGCACAGGACTTCAAACGTACCTGCGACTTTGTTTACAGCTTTCTTTTTTAAATTTTGTACCTCTCGATTCCCACCTAGTTGCGTACCAACAGAATAACACTGAACAGCAGCATACAGACAGTGGTCATAAAAGTAACTAAGTCTCGTAACTCGCCACTTAGCTCGAACAGTGACTTAGTTCGTCACTCGACAATCAGTCTCAAAAGGAACGAGTTGCTTTGACTAAAATGAAACGCGCTACTTTCTCGTTATGTTTTAAGGAATCTTTCCGACGAGCGGTAGGCGCATTTCAAAGTGGACTTTCATATTTTCTCGTTTTATTTAAAGATATTCACGGCGGCGTTGAATACGCACGCCAGTGACTTGCAGGATCAGGACGAAACGGTCCCCGACAACATGCTCGTATAAAAAATGGCACCGGACAAAATGGTCCCAAGTAAAGTTTGCGGCATAGTTTGCCAGCTCTTCAGAGGTTAGTCGATTGTTTGTACCTGATGCAAATTGAACATGGAGGAAAGAATGCTTTACTGACTACATAAGTGATGAAACGGTAATCTTTTTTAAAGTTTATATATTAAATTTAAAACGCACATCTTATCAGCAGGTAATAAAAAGAAAAGAAGAAAAAAATTATACTTTAGAAAACATACAAGCACATATATCAAAATCTGTTTAATTAATATTGGACATCTTGTCACGGTAACTGAGCTAGTTGGTTCACTGCTTTCGATGGGCCAGCTGAACAAAAATTACTCCCTACACACGAAGAAAAAAAAAACCATTCACACTGCTAGACTTGCAACTGTTGAAAGGGTTCATGACACGAAAATTAAACTGATAGATTATTCTTGAAATGGAATGCTCATAGGCTACTTAGAAGTTAGATACACCAAGTTACGCGATTTTAAGAGCTCTGGTAATTGCAATAATCAATTTACAAATTTTCATCATTTTCGTCTGGCGACCAGACAACAATGCCCAAGTTAGTAACACCATAATGTCCATAAACCACGCGATCATGAACGCTTTCTCATTCTAGGCGGCGCCATGATCGCCCAAGCTCTCCTCGCCGCGGTACTATCAAAACCGCTCACGCAACTCGGTAACCCGAACGCTATTCTCGCTCTCGCTCCCGGCCCGTTGACCTTCCACCTTTCATGGGCCTGCGAGATATTCCTGGACGACGGTGACCACGGCGAGTTCGTCCGTAACTCGCCGTCGCTGGAGCTGGTCGCCAGCGGGCTGCAGTCAAAATAAACAGCTTCCAGCATCTCTTGACAGCAAATCACTCTCATCGCTGCTGCGATCAATGTCGAACACTTTGACAAGACGAGCGATGCCGTAGACGTAATCGTCACGGACCGCATGCTCGAAACGCCGAAGGTAAACGAGGAAGCTGAAGCTCGAGACGCCAAGAGAGCCCAGTCTGTGAGTGCGTGCAAGGGGACACCGTGCGGGAGGCTGGCTACGTAGCCAGCCTCCATCTCCACCCGGATCCGGCCCTCCGAGGGACCCGCTTATAAATCGATGTATCCACGAAACTATTGCGCCATTTTCAAAACAAATTTAGCAGGATTATAGGAACATACAATGGGTCCTAGCAGTATTGTTATCTCATATTTTATTTTTGGCGTGTCATAAACACTTTATGCTTTTCTTTTTCTTTTTCTCTCGTATCTTTGTAAGAAATTATGAATTACGCGATAAAAGAAAAAGAAAATATTAATTACTTGCAAAGAGTGAATAAAATATTTTACATATTCAGCACGAGACAAAATAAGTGGTCGTCCATAATAGGCAATCACAAATATGAATGGGCATGATAATATCTTCGTGCATGATGGTGTCTTGGTGCTCCATTGCGCTAATTCGAAATGTAATAAAATATTTTCGCAAGATGTGACTAATTTAATATCACGACTATACTACGTTTCAGATAAGCTGATAGGTCCGATCAAGCAATGCTGAAATCAAAACGGCCTATACTCTGTTGCAGGTTAACAAAGGCAGGACAAGCGAAGCCCTCCACCCTTTCCAATTAGCAGAGCGAAAGCTGGAAAGGACGCGAGTTGTGCTGCCTCCTCTTTGGCGTTCGCTCCTCTTACAAGAAATAGTGAAGGGCTTTGAGGGAGGAGCTTGCCCTGCTTTTCTTAACCTGCAACAGAGTATAAAGGCCTTCGTCTACTTTTTTTTTCTGTATACTATCGCCGGCTAGTTCAGTCGAGCGCCGAGTGCGTCCCCACCTTGAACGTTTAGTCTACGCGTATGCATTTTTGTGCTGACTTTCAGGCTACAGCTTTGTACAGTGCTCTGACATATGCGAACAGGAGCCATAGAGCAGTGTGAGCGAAAACAGAAATTTAATCAACATTACTTGTTTCCTCAAATATATATCAGAAAACTCGAATGCATTAAAATATGCGTTGCACCTGTGTATAAATAAGGTTCAGAATATAAGATCACTAAAGCTATTAAAGGGCGCCCAGAGTCTAGAAATTCCTTAGGACCATTATATCCAAGTTTACATTTGAGACCATTTCGTCGAAGACTATTTTAACCGGGACCATTTTGTCCGGGACCATTTTGCCCTACACCCGTCCCATGCTGATGGCAGGAATTACTCGATGATTTACGTTGACGTGGCGGCAAGCATTTGTCATTCCTGTGAGTAGAAGTTCGGATGTTGGACAAAATGCTAACATACCCACTTTTATGCACTTTTTTAAGTTAGTGGCGCGATCATGTATCGGCTCGTTAGCAAGCCAATCAAGCGTGTGAAGATGATCCCGTTGTCTGCCTTCCCTAGCCTTAAAATGTGTGATTAAAGGGACATTGAACTTGCAGCAGACATTTTGAAGTGACTAGGCATGCAGCGTATGCAAGAAAATAAACTTTCCTCGTAAGAAAAAGAAAATTTATCGCGATATTCACGTCACGAGACACATTCTGAGCTAGGAGCTATTTCAAAAGGCGCTTGCCCCCCCCCCCGCCCCCCTTCCCCCTATCCCAAAGTACGGAAACGCTCTCTTTTTTTCTGGGGGGGGGGGGGGAGCATATATTTATATATTTAGCTTAAGACACATTTTGAACTAGAAGCGATTTCGAAAGTCCTTTGTACTTGGAAACTTTTACCTGAAAATATGAGTCATATTTTTCAGAATCGCTGAAATGAGGCTCATGACGTAAATATAGCGATGTTGTTTCGGGAGAGTTCATGCTGTGGCGTAAGTGTGCCACGCAGGTGCTTAATTTCTTTTTTTTTTAGTTTAGTGTTTCTAAAAAAAGCTTAGACCACAGAGGTGTCAGGGCAGGCAGTCATCGATACCCAACTTGACATGAATAAACGTCATCCCTTCATTCGGATTACACTCACAGACGGAAAAGTGGGAGGGTGTGAAACCTTCCGCCCTAAATTTTAAAAAGAAGACAATGGCCGCAGTGGGTTCAAGGTTCAGAACGAGAAAAGAAATGCAAAGTTGAAGCGCTTTAAATGTTGCCTTAGTCGATAATTGTTAAGGGCGGTTGCTGATTTCAGTTGCCTTTGTTAGGGCTATCGGCATGCGACAGTAAACTTCTTAATCTCTTACGCACATTATCTCTTCACCGAAAAGGCAAAACGTCATTGTTCAGAAGATGGCAGCAAAGCATTAGTTCGAGTGGAAAATGTCTTATTATATAGAAGCTAGATAAGCTATAGTGTATGTAAGCCGAAAAGTAAATGTCAGCCTCCACTACATTAAAGCACGGCTGCATGAAAGCGTATAATATATTGAAATGGTACATGAATAAGCAGCATAGTAAAGATGACACAGACACGCGAACGGAGGAAAGGCACACAAAAGCAAACCCCTCGCCCAACCAAAAAAGAAAACAAAAAAAACGGCCGGGGAATTTAGGAATATTGCTTTCAACAATCCGAAGGCTGGATCATCCTTAGATTCACAAGGACCACCAATTATCAGAGTCCTCTATATCGTGTGGTGTATGGTGACCCAGCAATTGGCAGACGCGGACGATCAGCCCAAGGCTCGGTGTGTGTTCCCTCCATGGAACATGTGGCATATGCAGGCAGTGTTGGCGCTAACGCGTTACAAGTAACGTCGTTGCAGGTATAACGCGTGACGTTTTTTCGGCAACATAGTAACATACTCTTTACGTTTTTACAACAGTAACGAATAGCTATCTTACGTTACTTGTTTCGAGTAACGGGTAACGTATTGAGTTATTCATTACATTTTCTTTCCAACGCTTACAAAACGGGTAACGTAACTACGTTACCCGTTACTGTTTTTATAAAAAGTAACGAGTACGTTACACGTTACCGAAAAGAAAAGCTACGCGTTTCCGGTAACGCCGTTACACGTAACGCGTTACCGCCGACACTGGTTGTCTCACATGGGCTGCGAGAAAAGCTTACTGGAAAAAAAGCTCATCGGCAGAATCTTAATATGTCTGTAATGATAGCTCATCTTCTAGTCTGTAAAAAGATTTCATCTTATTTCTTTACGACCAACTGAAACCTCGATGGAACGTTCAGAATTTCCTAATATCCCGGCCCTCACTCACGTCAATTCAAGGTCGCTTCGTGTGGCTTTCCAAACTCACTTTCTGCCTGGAATAACCACAACTCAAAAGCGATTATTGAATCTCATCTTTTCACTGTACACACTGTACCTGTAATGCACAGGCCGGCACTGCACTAGATTTGCCAGCATCTGCATATTTCGGCATTAACGCTCTGAATTCTAGCGTCTTCGAATCGACAAGTAAATGAAGTAGTATATGGCCCTCCCACTTAACCGCGTCAGGGTTACGCATGGCGGCAGTAACACGAGACAGTTCTGTGAGTGGATTGAGGAGCTCTAAATGAGGCTGTCTTGTACCCTGTCCAACTGGCACGGTGAAGGCAGTTAGAACGAACTCCTTCGAATAATTGGCAAACCAGCGACGCTGACAGGCGCGGGATCGCGAGTTGATTCGGCGACCCTTTAATGGAGCTCGTTCACAATTCCTTTGACGCCCTCGTCTGATATGGTTTAAAAATGGAAACGTAACATTTTGAATTTCAGAAGTCACGAGATGGGGAACACGGGAAGCCCTTCTTCCGGAGAGGGCAAACGATCCTGGCTGCTTCTGCGTGCACTAGACTACAGGCCGCTATATAGAGACCCGTAGACATCGACAGCTTAAAATCGCGGGACCGAGCATTTCATTATCTCTGCGCAGCCAATGAAAATGAGACAGACGTCATTGGGAACGCCGAAGAAGGAATACCGAAGAAAGATGCCTGAACAACAGAAGCGTTTCAGTCAGCGACTCTAGAAAGAATCAACACGAATATCACTTTCTGGCAAGTCGTGATTCACGGGCTGTAGCTACCGTGCGTTGCGTGGTGCATTGCGCTGTTTTTCAACCATTTGAACATAGCTAATATCAACAAATCCCGAGGCTCGATTCGTTCTATACTTGCTGTAAAGCGGACAATATAAAACGCGGTACTCTGGATGCGCTTGGTGGCTTTAATGGGCGAACTGTATAGTTTTAGCGAAATATTCGGTCATTCGTACCTGCCATCGCAACCACAAACTATGACGTGAGGAGACCTCGACACACAAACACTTTGGAGGAGGACATGGACCCCTTTACATGCGTTCGAACGTCAGATTGGTTTTGGCAGGTTCAATGGATGTGCAAAAGCACTAACGTCACTACAAAATGCCGCAAAAAAAACACGAAAAAAAGCGCCAATTTTTGTTTCGTTTTCAGTTTTGTTTTTTTTTTCCACTGCGGCGGTTTTCGACTCGTCGGACGGGAGCGCCGGCTCCGATGCAGGAAGAGTGGGAAGCATTCATGCCCGAAGAACACACCCCGCGCTCTCGTGACAAAGGAAAGCGGAAATGGCGTCCAAACACCACCGCCGCCATCAAACGCAGCTGCTCCCCGACACGCATTGACACGGTCAGGGAACTGGATCGAGCGTGCGTCAGGTTCGTCGAGATCCGCGAGGCAGAGGTCGTCAAACCGACGCCCTTAATCAGCGGTCCGCTGCGCCGAATCTGCACGCGGTTCGAGGCTGATGTGGCTGAAAACAGAAAGGAACCATAACTTTTTCCTATACTCTGTTTCACCTTACGATGTACCGCAGAAAAGGCTACAAGCGCGAGCTCCTTGCTCTAGGGCACGTCTCGGCGGCACAAGCTCTCATGCACTAAGGGCTGCTGTCAACGCTATGAGCTCGCGCTTCTAGCCGTCGCTGCGGTACAACATAAGGTGAAACGGAGTATAGAAGAATCTTGCGCAAGCACGGGATATCTTTCACCTAACGACTAATTACCGCACATTGCTGAAAGTGCACAAGTTCCCATACAAGCGCGATTCTAACCCTTTCCTACCTGGAGAGAAAAAACGACGTAGACATCTGGGAATAGAACGCGGAATTCTTTGTGCCGGGTAATTTCGATGATAAAAACAAAAGAGAATTATAGTAAGCATGAGTGAGACATTTAGGTCTACATTTTGTCATTTTACAACCTCTGCAAAACCTATGACTGTCCCAGGAGCAGGTGCTCTTAGATGACCAATAGACGAAAACCACAAGAAACATCCATTGGACAGGTAACACCGTCTTATCCTCTAACGGCTTCTCTAGTAAGCTTGACGATTCCTTGAGACCATGCCAACTTGAAAAGCGCCGCAAAAGGTAAACTATTTTTAACTCTATATCAAGCAACATTACTGTAATTACAGGTGCACCGCCTGAGTATTTCTTCATGGTATTTATGAAGCCCACATGTCCGGAGAAGTCAATTTCCTACTGAAAATAATCCTTTACAAATATTTATATAGGTTGATCAGTTTAATTAACTTGATGTTATAGCATGCAGGACCTGTATCCAAACTGGTCTGGCCGTATGCATAATGAACCTGTATATATACAGGACACGTATGCATACAGGTGTTCCTCTATTCATAGAGGACCTGTATGCGTACCTGACCAACATGCATACAGTTTTGTTTGTATGCACACATGTTCGCTTGTTCAAAGTGTAAGATACAAGCTACCTAGGTGAAACCACTTAAGAAGGTCATCTGCAGGCGGCAGAAAAAAGAACCGAACAACGATAAAATTACGTATCACGCCGGCACAGAAAACAAAAGTTCATCTAACACTTGTCGTCTTGGTGATTAATGAACACGAAAATTGCGCAAATAGAGCTGCACCGTTCTTACCATGACCTTTGGTATACTGCAAGACATCAAATCAATTTCTCAATGCCCCGAAATATCTCCAACATGCAACGCAGATCTTGTCTCCCCAAAGCGTAGAGGCATAATATTTTTTTTCCTGAATCGGCTTTGAAGTTTTGATATTTTGTGATGCTTTTACACTCCAATCAGATCCCCTGGTTAGATCTTTAAGAATTCTCCAAGAGGCCACTGCCAGGCAATGGGGTACAGAGATATTCGAGTAAATTTCAACGCACGTGTTATTGTTTGTTTCAAAAACTCCCGTCTCGTCAGGAGAGCCGAACGGCCGATAACTAACATTATATCTTACATTCAACGATAAAAAATGTTGTGTGTATTTTTAGGAAGTGCATATAAACAACATGTAAAAATTTTACAAGCGTATCTATTCCAGAAATTCATAAACTGAAGTACATTAAAACGAGCGTATCTCTCACGAAGTTGGTATCCGGCTTCTTGTCGTAGCCCTCTGGTGATGGGTGGAACTCGTTCGGTCATGCCAGAAATTAAAAAAAAAGAAACAAAAAAAAGCGGATCGAAAGTTGACCGCGCAAGTTTGACGTCACTGCTTCACACAAGCAGTTGATAGGGGTGTTGGTGTAGGCGAATATATGGGATTAGACTCGCTCTGTCAAAACGTTCTTTTGTTCTTTTTTTAGAACATCGGACGAGGAATTTAAGCTTCTGAAAAGAACAGATATAGAATGCCTGTATCTTATACTTACCACGACAGACGTTTGCAGAGAATCGGTTGTTTCTGAAATATTTGCGACGACAACTCCCGGTTCACGAGACGTCTCGAGATGCCTGCTGAAGAATACGCACGCATGACGAATGTCAGGTCAAGAAGTGTGTCGTCTGCAACTGCTTGAGACATTCGCATAATGATACGATTGTCATTGTGTATTTATTTGAAAAAAGGCAGGTCTAATAAAATTAGGGAGATTCATAAAAAGAAATTGTATTCGTGCGCCATACGAGATATTGTCTGGCGAAATATATGACACATATAAAGATCGTCAGCAAAAAGTATGGTACTGCATTGGCGAGAGAAATATCACGCTTAGTAAATGATATGAAAGCAGCGTCTGGCCCTCCTTTCGATCTTGCAGAAGGACGTGCACTGCGACGAAGAGGTGATAAGAATTGTTTGACACTATACATGATTGGATCGAAGCCCAAAATTTCATTTGCAGCTAGGCGCGCGACATGGTGTATTCTACCTGCATGCTTGTAACCACTACAGCGAGAAAAAAAAATTCGCTGGCTTTTCCGTTTTAAGCAAGATCAAAAATAGGACATCACATCAGGCAAGTTTGATCACACAAATGTTCACTGAAGCATCCACAATCTGTGCTATCATAACTCTTTCAAACGCGTGCTGACCTGCATTTTGACGTTGATACACTTCATGTCATCATCCTAACTTATCATTAACTGATGACGCTCTGTTTTCACCCTTGTCATTGCGATATCAAATCCCGGAAGGCGTCCACGTGTTGTCTTGTCCACCTCCAAGACAAAAGTGAAATTTGGGGGTTTTACGTGCCAAACCAACGACGGGCATTTGGCACGCCCCAGCGGAGGACTGAGGATTGACTTCGACCACCTGGCGATGTTTGGCGTGCAACGGAAAGCTCGCTTACACGGCGCCTCCGTCAGATTGCGGGCACCTCGACAGGGATTCGAACCCAGCACCTAACGATCGGAAGACCGGCACTTTGCCTCGGAGCAAAATAAGCGTTCACCATCACGCAGAGTAGCACTATGCATATGCTTACAGTACAGGTAAGCTAGAAAAGAGTAGCTGCTAGCAGTGTACTATGCAAACAGCTCAGCTTCCCTCACCCACCACGTTGGCCAGCTAGAGAAGTCTGAAATAAGCAAATAGTTGCAGATGACTCAGGCTGTTCATGCTGCCGCTGCGTGACAAGCCGGTTCAGGCGAGCGGAGAAACGAGATTCGTCGCGAAAGCTCTGTCTCTGCCTACTCATTTCCGCCTTCCCATAAATCTACACCTCTCAACAGACGTTAAGAACGAAAAAGTTGCGCGAAGCCACCTCGGAGAAAATGTTTATCAACTCGCTGACACCGTTCGCTAAACCGGCGCCGCTCTCCCCGCGAAAGTGCGCGCCTAATCAGCCGTTCTAGGGTCACGCACTCGGCGCTGTTTCCGTCTTTATTTCGTTATAGCTTTGGTACGCTTCCTTCCCCGTCTTTTCCCGCGCGTGCATGTGCGACGAGAAGGCGCCGGCGTCCGCAGTGTGTGGCCCGTTCAAGGCGCTTTGCATAACTGCGTCAACACGAGCCTCCGCCACGTCCGGACGTGCGCTTGACGAAAGCGTGCGAGGTCTCGTATATCGGGAGACTCGGCGGTTCATGCGCGGGCGAGAGATGCCGGAAAAACGCCGTTTGTCCGCCAACGGGACCCGGCGGCGTGAATCGTGGCCGCTGGGTTAGCTCCGCTTTTTGGCTCGGCGGCCGCTGTGCAGCGTGTCTTGTTTGCTGGCCGAGGCGCACAGCTGTCGCTGGCCGACGGTCGTAACAAAACGTGGAGACTCTTCCGCCAGCCGCTTCTCAAGGCCGTGCGCAGCACGCCCAACCTCTCGGACGCGGTCCTGTCTGCGGCACGCGCGCTTTTCTTCCCACTGCGTCGTGCAGCGCTGTTTTTGAACCGCCCGTTTGTATACGATGCGAGCGTGCGCCTGCAGTAGGGAGCTACACTTGATTCCAAAAAAAAAAAAAAGGAACAGCGTGGGAGCGACTTCGCAGTCAGTCTCTAAGACTTTTTTTTTTTGCGCGTGTGCATGATTAAAACTCGTTTCAGAACCATGGTTGAACTACGGGCTTCCCTACCTGGTGTGATGGGGATCGAGCTTTTGAATTACAGTCTCGTCATCCCGCCTCTATAGAGCGATCATTTCTCCCCAGGAACGGTGAGGAGGAATCAGCAAAAATGAGTGTACTTAAGTGTACCCCACTGAGACAGCGTTGCTCAGTAATCTTCGATTTTGAAGCGCGTTCAGCCACTGAAAGTTGCTCGTTGAGAACAGAGTGGAGTGAGTGTGCTCGGGCCTTGCCCGCAGTAGGACGCAATAGGTGCGTGGCCTCAGGAGTGGTCGGTTACCGGGACAGTGGCGCAAAGTACGCCGCACGCCCGGATAATTGTCGGGGTGGAGTTCCGCGTGCAATTACGCGGTTGGGAGGACTGCGGACCCGTCGGGCTACGTCGCTCTCACGTCGCTGCTCCGCCACCTGTTTAGAGGGACGCCGTGGCGGTCACGAGAGCTGCCTGTTTCTCGTGGTCGCTCGCGAAAGCAAGCAAGGAGTTTGCATTAATATTTCTAAAATGTCCCGAGACAAAGCCGGAAAAACTACTGTTATAATGACTGGACGCGTCTCCAATTGGTGTGTTTCTTTCGCTGTCCTATTCCGGCCTATGTAAGGAAAGTGGTCCCGAAGGTTCAACGAGTGACGTCATAAAAACAGAATGGTTGGGCGTACAAACTCCGAGAAAAAAAAATAAGTACGAGAAAATGGAAATTTCTTTGTCTTCACTGCGTTCCCAACTTCTTGCCGCTGAAGTTTATTGCAGCGAATACGCTGGTGAAGGCGTTAAAATAGGAACAAAATGTCAGGGCGCAGAAGAGCTGGGGAAGGTTTAACATAATTGTACACAAACCCCCGAGACTGGGGAATAGGAATATATATATATATACACGGAAGCGTGTGAGCTTAGCGCCATTTATATATATTGCACTGCTTTATGGCCGTGCGATTTCCAGAGTTTCCCGGATCTACGAAGGCACCTACGGTCTCAATCCTACAGGAGCTGAGGTGAAACGAATTCTAATAAATGCGGAAGTTGGTAGAATCTGGTTTTAATAACTGTATCGCGGTACGTGTCCGTAATCTTGAGCGTGTGCACTTTCAAGAAACATTCTAAACCTACCTGTGTATCTTATCGCTGGTGTCGAGAATTTCGTCAGGCATCCTACCATCGATACTTGCATATATACGATTGCATTGACGGTATTTAAAGTGATTCTACCGCTGTAAACCTGCCTTTGTACAAGCTGCGTCACAAGGCTATTCGAGACATGCACATCGCTTGTGTTTGTAGAAACAGAATCGACAGAACGTGTTGGGGTCAGGGTGTCGAACCGAAACTTTTATCGGTTCGGTTCCGGTTCGGGTTCACGGCTTTCGGTTCGGCTCCGGCTCAGTTCCGGGGAGCAAAAAAAAACGGTTCGAGCCGGTTTGAATCGCAAAATTGAAACTATATTTTCTGCGTTTTTTTGTCAATAGGCACTGTTTCAACAGTGAAACGAGTATCTATATAGCTTTTTATCATTAATAGAATGACGAAATTTCGTTATTTAATTTAAATGAAACAGCAAAAGAAAAACCTACATTAACATATATGACTCAACATCTATTTTTTTTTACCACAGTCACACATATCTTATCTGAGTCTATAGGTTATCAGTTTGGTAGGTCGCCTTAAATACCCGTTAATGCTACAACATTGCGTCGCAGTATTAGACGTCGAATCTCGCTATTCTATTGAACTTAGGAACTAATTACAGTGCATAAAATCATGAAATGGGAACATTCTTGCCTCATATATCCCGAAATCTAGTTTACAAAAAACGTTTTACAATATTTATGATGACGACGCAACTGAGCTGAAAGAATAATATTTTCAAAATGCCAGAAAAGTTTTAGGACAAATCCTTTCAGTCTACCTTTTATAGAAACACTGAGCGGCAATCACAACGCTCGCTTTCCTGACCAATATTGTTTACACTCAGCACAGTGATGCAGGCAAATTCAAGCAGAAAAAAGTGGCCCTCGTACTCAGATCATATCTGGCCTAAAATAGTGCTACCGAAGTGACCATTTTCGACATTGCTTGGCGTTTGAGGTTTGTTCTTGTCAAGATGCCGGTCAATTTAATTAGAAAAAAAAAACATCACCCTTGCCATTTTTTATATTGTTGGTAAATAAAACAAAGTAGTATTTTATACTCTGCTCGACATCACAGCTACTTAATTGGTCACTTTCTGACGGTCTGCGTGCGCAGTCGTCATAGTTCCGCCACGCGTCACTGCGTACTTTGTTTTCGTCCAGCCCACAGACACATAAATTTCTTGTTCATCACATAAAAGAGTAACATACTTCTATATGTTTGAGAAGTTGAATATGTGTCAGGAACACATATGCAATTTAAATCAGCTTCAAAAGAAAACATTTGTTTAAGGTTCTCCCAAAGCACTTACAGACGTGCCTATCCAGGATAAAAACGCCTGAAAAGATTTGCTGAGCATATATCAGATAATTTGGGGGTGCAATAACTTTTGATGCATATCTTTAGGGTGATCGGCCCTCTATTTATGTTGCCAAATCTTCAGAGCAGCAATAAAATATTTTTATTGTCATCAATAAATTTTACTGTATGAAGTTCACATAACCGCTTGAGACCGACACGGGAGGATGATACTCGAGAATACGTTGTCTGCTGAGTCTGCGGAACGCGCTTTTTTTTTTCGCTGTTTGGAAAAGTGAAACACCAGGTCGCGGGGAATGCCAAAAAGGACTGTGTGCTCACATTATTGATCTGAAGGCAAATACACGAAATGTGCAGAAAAAGATATAATAAATGCTACTCTTCTAAATAATCCCATACAGGACGCCTTACTGCAAAAATAAATGCATAGCGTTGCTGGTTTTGAACGTAAACACGTTCGACGGAACTCCGTCTGGTTGGGTCAAAATTTTGAGAAATGCAGACCTTCACCAACCAAGTCCTAAACATTTAGGAGCCCGACGTTTCAATAGGTCGGGCTCAATAGGTCGACAGCCACTCAACCATCGGCGTATGTCAACGGACTAGGGCACTTGAAGAACATAGAAGTCCGAGGACACCTAAGCACCCCTTATGAGTTGTGAAAACAAAATCATGAATGCCGTTCTTCTGCTCCCTTAGTTCGGCTGCTGTGTAGTGGCGTGGACGGCCCCGTTTCGTTGGCCGCCGACCGAGCTCGCGCTTTCGTGAGGTAGCCTCGCCGCGTTGAGCTCGGCCGTGCAACCTCTTCGGAGTTTGCCCGAGCGGGCTGTGCGGCAAGGCCCGCACCGCCGCACCTCTTACCGGCGGCCGGGCTGCTGCGTGCGCTACGCCGCCATGGAGAGGGCTTCTTTGGTGGCGTTTTTGGAACTACGCCGCACGAGAGCCATGAGGAGCCTCTTTCCTTCATGACGCGCGCCAGCCAATGGGAGCATATATCCATCAGATTTCTGCTACACGCGACATTAAGACGGGGGAAGGCGCCGTTTGGCGCGGCTTCAAAGCTGATGATGTCGGTTCGATCCATGGGACAGTTAATGCTTTCGCATTAAAAGTGAAGGAAGCAAACGACACACCGCAGATGACAAAGAAGCTGCAGCTCTCCACGTGCAGATAGTCTCCCTGATGAAAATACCGAACCGGTTTTGAAACGTCAGTACTCCTAACTGTTCAGGACTTGGTTGGTTCTGTTCCGTATTTCTCTAATAAAGATGCGTGCATTGATATTCATAATTACACTTAGATATCGCGAAGAACAGACAATATATTCATAATTTTAAATCACATTTGGACATCGGATTGCACGAGCTCGAAACTTCGCAGAATACATTCTCGGGAGGGTAAAGTTATATTCGGTTTTACGTGTTCTTGTTTTGGGGCCTCATTTTACAGCTCCGTGCTTTATCAGTCATGCGCGCTCTAACATTTTATTAGGCTCCCGCATATCATCGCGAGACTGCTATACATACTGCCCAACTTTACAATTTAGACATCCCCTTTTGCTCTACTTTGTTTCAGCTTAAAGGAGCACTGCAAAGAGACGAAGAAAACCAAATGCTGCTTCAAAAGGCGTGCCTATCAGTGTCATACACGAGCGTTCAGTGGCGACATTGGTCTAGAGCATCAGATAATGACGGCATAGAATTCTAGAGGAAGGACTGGCTGAATAGACGCAAGTGGCCCCTTCTGATCTCTTCAAGCACGTGACTCTCCCTCAAATTTTTACTTGGAACACTCGTACATTTGTGGGTCATTCATCTTCATAATTGGATGTTAATTTCCAACATTTAGCAAGATCGCTCATGGTTGTTGCACGCTCTTGTCGTTTAGGTTCTCTGTTGGTTCAGACCAAGTACGTCCTCAACAATAGAAAATGTGCTCCAAATCCTGAACTTATTTCGCCTATTATGTTAAAAATACGTCAGACGTTTTTTTCTTTATTTTATGTTTAATGTGTTGCTAGAGTCTCTCGCTAATTAGAGCAGACGCGATGCAAATAAAAAAAATAGCCAGAAACTCTTTGCAGGGCCCCTCCAAGCCCAGACGCAGATGATGATACAAGCGCATGTGGTCCTGACCAGTGGCAAGAACGCTGAAAGTCCGGAGCTTGCTCTTTTAGCTTCTGTTGCGCTCACATAAAGGTCCATGAAACGAATTTTGGGCTGGGATGAATCATTTTAGATTGGGATTTTACTAATAGCACGTCGTTCAGTGGGCCAAAAGAAAAAAGGTAGAAAGTCAAAAGCCTGACTTTCAGGGCGAAAATTTGAAAACACAGCGGACTATTTCGTACCTCCTCGCCTTCGTAAGCTTTCTGCCTTTTGACTGTGATACCTCCGCGGTCCCGAATGCGCGTCACCGGGTCCAAACTGACGTCACACGAAGCCGGACCTCACTTCAACACTTCACCCCTAAGCTGACATTGTGGTGGAAGGTACGCGCTTGACGGACCAATCAGTCGACTCCCTTTCATCACCTGACCTCATTCTCTGCGCGTGCGTATGCGCGAAGGAGCGTCATCACGTGGCAAAAGTGTGGCTGGCCCAAGGAGCACGTAGCTTCCACAGCACTGTCAGCTTCGGGGTGAACGGGGTGGGAAAGCAACTTTGTCTGAATTTTGAGCGACGGGCTAATCTTCTAGGGGGAGAATGGATGTTTCCGGATTAGACAAACGAGAGTCCGAGCAAGAGGGCTTCCCCTCTTTTCGTCTTCTTGAACTGTTTGGTGAAATGCTCGATTTATGAGTTGAGGAGGAAAGCTAAACAGGAAAAAGTTGGAAAAGCGTTTCATGACCCCTTTAAAGTGAAACCGAGTATGGTATTGAGAACATCACATTTAACCAGAAAACTGAACTGTTTAACATGGTTTGCACGTGACATCATCGCACTGTATGCTAGTGGTCAGAGATTTTTTTTTTTTTTTTTTGCTGAGAAAATCAAATTTTGTGGCGCACAATGCACGCTGCAGAAGGTTCGCGCTCAGTGCAACTCATGTATTCAGAAACAAAAAAATATTCCTTCTTGGTGCACCGTCGTGAGGAACGGCGCGAGCGCCTGGCACCACGAAAACGCGCTTTCTGGCAGGAGGGATTTTGCAAACGAAGTAGTTTTGCGGGATCACGCTGTCTGGTCTGCGCCCAAGATGCGGAGCAGAGGAACCTTTACTATACTTCGTTTCAGCTTGGGTCCAGACGCAGACGATGCTGCAAGCGCGAGCTCCGGACTTTCAGCGTCCCTGCCAAAGCACGCGCGCTCGTGCAGTGCAAGCACTGTTCAGGGCCACATGCTCGCGCTTGTAGCATTGGCTGCGTCTGGACTTAAGAGTGAAACAAAGTATACGCAGTATGTTTGTAAAACTCCCCCCCTCTCCCTCTTTTCATTTGACAATGCTCCTTCAGAGAATACTTTTTTTTATTTCTGAGGGACTCCCTTCTCCGTTGGGGGTGCCAATTCGACAATTATATTTCTCCCATCTGTTAACAGTAATCCTCCATTTATCTTATTTTGCACCCAAAAACTGTGAAGTTTAAACAAAACTGCGAGAATTGGAGCGGCTGCTTCTAAGGCCATTAAAAAACAATTGGGTTGTGTGTATGCTTATACAGCCTAGAACTTGGCCTGCCTCAACGGGCGACGTGTCTCCCAGCTAGAGATGAGCGATTTAGCCAGTGCAGTACAACCGCTAGCCTGGGGTCTTTAACGTGCACCACGCAGTAGTGATACACGACCGCACGCCGGTACGATGCTCATCCAGATCGAAACGGGCAGGGGTGGGGATTGAACCCAGGATCTCTGGGTTCTGCAGCGCGAGTTTTCGCTCTACGTGCTCCGAGCTGGTGTGCGCTAACCCACTCAGCACCTGGTGAGGTGTGGAGTTGGCATCGATTCATTCCCCGTTCCGCACTCCGACTGGTAACCCCACGATTTACACCGACTGGTAACACCGATCATTTATCTTGTCAGATCAGCAAACTTGAAAAGCGAGAGGTACCGTGTCCTAGTGGTAACGCAGCATGAGTGGTAAGAAGGCATCACCAGGCCCTCGGTTTCCCACTTGAACCGCGTTACTATTTGAGCACAGTTTCCATCGTTCATACATTGCGGTGCAGCGAACACTCAAAAAATTCTGATTGAAAATTGCAAGGAGCGCTCTGAGAAATGCTGGCACGAGCGTATAGATTTGCCTACCGTTCAACGAACACAGCTTGGAAACACGCTAAATGCGGCCTTTGTTTTGCTTGACCGTGACAAACTTCCAAAAATAACAGGATTTTAAACAAGAAATAAAGCAGAGCATTGCTGGGGTTTTATTAATCTTTGACCAGTGGCACCGTGGCTTGTGCCGCTAATTTCAATAATCTAGCAACCTCGACAGGAGTGGCATTGTTCGTATAAAGGCGGCCGCAATTAGAGCAGTCTCTTGTTTCACAAATCCACCCCAGCTCCTTCCCGAAACAGGTTGAGCAACAAATTTGGATGTCTTAGCAGTTAGTGGTGATCGGGAAACTAGATGCCTAAATTGAGAACGCGAACACAATGTTTAATGTTAAGAAGTTATAATTTATGCCTGTAGAGACAAGTTGTAAGTTATATACGGGTCCTTCAACTCTCCTTCAGCTTTTAAATCTGGAAGAACGAAGGATAATAAGACATGTTAAAGTCCTGTCTGTCAACAAGGTGATCTGACAATTCAAACCACCACGCCCTTATCGACTCAATTCGTCCTTGACTTTTTTTTTTCTCATAGATTTTTGCTTTATGTTGCAGTTATGAATTATAACGACGGGTTTGAGCTCAGCTAGCTGTGTAATGATTAGAGATGAAGCCAGCTGATCGTATGAAGATAAATAAAGAGCAAAGAAACGCTGGACTAGTAACCGTATATCATTAAAGGCTTTCTTTCTCCTCCTCTACTTTGTATCCCCTGCACTCCAGTTTATATCTCGAATACGCGGAACTTCTTTATATTCTTAAAGCGATGGACCCCGTAAAAACAATTTTATATTCTCGCGCAGCGCCACGCTTTGGGCACGAACATAGTAATCAGATTTTCCTTCAGTGGCCAGCGCCTCCAGTATTTCTCATGTAAGCTTCTCTGTTTGTTTGTTTTCCTCGAAGTTGATGCTACGTAATCTTGCAGTGCATGGGGCAGTCTCGACAATGAATTGGTAGGTGTCCTCCTGCCGAGATGTTTTTCATTGAAGCAGCATGCTTACGTGTTCTTTTTGTTATTGCATCGTCCAGTTTGCGCTTATAGCATTTTTGGCATGTTAATGAGATGCTCTATGACTCCTTTTCTTGCAAGCAGAATATTTGGTCTACCGAGCGGTGTCACGCACCTCTCCTTCGTGGCTTGCCTCTTGGTTTACCTAGTGGCACAGGGAATCAGCCATATTTGGCGCAGAACACACCACCTGGACGCCTTGCTTGCCAGCAATCTTTCTTAATCTGTGGGAGATGCTGTGGATGTAGGGCACTACCACTATTACTTAGCGAGCTTTATTTTTTGTTTAGTCAGTGCGCTCTGGTTCCCGCTTGGTTGTCATGCGGATCTTTTCTCAAACTGAAGACTCCAACTCTCCTATAAACATTCTTTCCCGCAAGGCCTTGGCGCCTCACGCAAAAGCACTACCGGCAACGTCACAGTATACTATGAACATATGTCTAGTGAGTGCCTCGAACATCAAACATGCACTCGTTTGTAAGTCAATTCAGCGTCTGTCTTCTCGTGTTAAACGATTGAGAAATAAACTCTCTTTCTAGATAAAGAAGACAGCCAGACAAACAAACATAAAAATAACCAAATACGCCTCAAGCTGGGTATCTAAATGGGTGGTATTTCGAAAATGTGCAGAATTTGATCGATGATCGCGAGGTCCCGGACGCGAAAGTTACGACTTCTGTTTCGAAGCCATTCGTCAGGGCTGTGGCGCTTTCTTACTCGCCTCGAAACATTTTCATTTAGAACATCCTAAGCAGAAGCGACCGCATCCCGCTCCACGGCGAAGCGAGGCTGTTATGCTGGAATGACTAATGCCTTGTCGTGGAAGACTATTAAGCATTTATTAATGGTGTGTCATTACTTTCGCAGTGGGGGGAGGGCAGTCTTTGGAAGCCGGCACTCCTATCTCGGTCACTGTGTGGGCATTAAAAATAAACCGTGCTTTTCAAACTCGCTGCGGATTACGAAGGAGGCCAAGCCGCCTTCTTCCTATCGCATAACTTGTCGGTTTCTTGTTTTCTGCTGCGGGTCTGACCGGTCACTGCTAATCGAATGCGCAGCCTCCTAACACACTTCCGAAGGGTTTTCGGCTCGGAGCACCAGAGCAGCGACATACTCGACTAAATATTTGTTGTTGAACCGCACGCACGATAGGGGGCACTGACCCCCAACCAAAGCGCCCATTCATTTTGCTATTTGTGTAAGCGAAAATGTAGGCATTGAATGTTAGATTGCCGCTATTCTGACCTGTTCCATCTTATCATCAAACCCTGGTTGCCTAACAGGTTACAACAAACTAACATAAGTTTAAAAAGTCGACGTTTTGAGTACTGGCGTGGCAAAGGCAGTGATCGCAGATAATGTGATGTGTTAGAGTGGAGAAAATGTGGGGACTCGATGGCCAGTATTTGTTTTTATTTATTTATTTGGTACTTTTGTACAGTAGCGTGCGCAATTGATTAGTTTGGAGGAGGGGTCTCCAAACACGTTGGCTAAGGGGCCGGATGGGGATCTGTCGAAGTCTGGAGGGCATGCAAATAAATAAGTAAATATAAATTAGGAAACACTAAATAAATAATCCCAAATAAGCATTTAAATACAAAATTAAAAGTTAGAATAAACATTTGAAAACTTCTAGGGTGATTGAATTCATATCCGTTAATTTGAAGCTCAATATTAAGCACATATGACAGTGCACACTAATTGGGACGCATAGAATTCATCAAAAATAAAACAAAGCGCAAACTTTGGCATAATTACACAGCGGCAGAAGACTAATGAGAATGGTAAAAGTGATTCTTACAATATGCGATAGTTATGACAAGGACACTGAACACTATATACTGAGAACCCAAAGGAATGTTCACATACAATCAATCGATCACCGTTTATTTCAGCTTGAAACACAAACTTACGGTACAAATATGCAATGCAGTGAGTGCGCAGGCGAGCTAGTGGATGTTAACCATTTTGTTCTTAGCCCGAGACTGAATAGAGACGTGTCCTCGACTGTTCATTTTTCTTCTACTTTGAAACTTTCCTCTTTTCCTGCCTCAGTCTCGGGCTAAGAACAAAATGGTTAACAAATATGTACTAGCATAGATATAAAACTGGACTAACAATGGTGATGTTGACAATATACAATTATTAATAGGCCGCGTTATGATAGCAGTTTTCTCTTGTTCTTTCTGGTATCCTCATTCACATACACTAATAATCCGAAAGTATATACACTATTTTTGTTTGAAGGATCACGCGGCTACAAAAGTTAATTATACATGCGTCATCCTGCCTGCTCGAATCCGGCCAGTTAAAATCACCAGCGCGAAAAACTGCTTGACTAGTGTCCTCCGAAACAATATCGTAAATTGATTGGAACGTACTCAAATCCGAATTTCATGGTCGATAAATGGCTCCGATAGCGTAAGGGTTACCATTTAAACTGACTGTGCATCAAATCGATTCGACTGCGTCATAGCCAATATCTAGTAGCAAAGTTTGTAAGGAAAAATTAATTAGCAGAACCACTTTCTGATATTAAACGCGTTTTGCTTTTTCGAAATACCTCACTATCTGCGATAGATGCGTTTAACCATGATCCTGTTCCGAATACCATAATAGCCTTGACACACTCCATAAGACCAGAAAGTTCCTAAAAGAAAAATGTGTTGTTTTAACCGCAAAAATAAAATATGCATCGCCGAGCGTCAATTACCCGCCAAAGTGAACACTAGAGGTACGAACCAGATGCCAAAGTTTCAGCAGGAACCGATATTTATTCAAAGGTTATGCTATTTTCTAAAAATTTCAATAGAAAAATGGGGCCCATTTTCGCCCGTTTTCGGTTTCTGGCTCCATAGAGCTCCACGTATTTGAGAGCTCCGTCGGTCGCCATTTTCCCATCGAAAGTTTCAAAAAATGACATAACTTTTGAATAAGATAATGATTAGTGCTGAATCTGGCGTCTGCTTCAGACCTCTAGCGCTACATTTGAGTGGAGAATGAGCGTTCCGGCAATGCCTTGCTTATTTGTGCGGTGAAAAGAAACAAAACATGTACATCTTTTGGGGGACACTTCTGCAGTTTTGAAGAATAGCCGCTAAATTACGACAGCCGCGTTTCCTTCGCTCAAGGCGGCGTCAGTGCTTTACTACCAGAACATCTTCCAGCTCCTTATTCCACGTGAAAGCTTTACAGCGACAGGTGTCAGTGGCCCGTTCCCCGGTTTTTCGACGGCGTGAGTCCAGACGCCGCAAGTTTCCCGCAAAATTTAGCGGAAAAATTGACGTCAAGTGACCTATGAACCAACTCAGTTTCTCCGCAAAATATGGTGGGAAAATTGATGTCACGTGACATGACGTCACGGGACCTACAGGCAAAGTCAGGTTCCCTGCTAAATTTATCGGAAAAAAATGACGTACGTGATCTATGCACCAGTTCGGTTTCCCCGTTAGGTTTAGCGGAAACATTTACGCGCCATGAACTATGAACCAACTAAGATTCCCCGCAAAATTTTGCGGGAAAATAGGTCACGTGACCTGGAGTCACGGGACCTACAGGGAAATTAAGGTTCCCTGCTAAATTTAACAAAAAAAAATCGACTTCACATGATCTATGAAATAATTCCGTTTTCCGCTAAGTAGTGAGTTAAAGCACATCACGACCTTAAAATCAGTTACCGTATTCATCAACGAAGTATCGACGCAAAATGAACGCAATGTCATTTCAATATCAGGTCACCGTATGGCGCACGATGAGCGCAATGCCAATCGATGGTCATCGTCATATCGTCGAATAAGCAGCACAGCTGTCGCTGTCTAAACTCATCACGTCGTGTGATCGCCGCAATCATTAAGACGCTGTCTGTATTTTTCTGTTAAGCGTCTTTGGCAGTCAGCGACTTTTAGTTGCACCTGGTTATTGTAGTCCGCTTTTTTAACTTTAGCGTATTCCCACAGTTCCTTTTGGATATCTCGGGTTTCAGGTGAGTAGTTCGAATCCACGCTGAAGGGTGGGTCACCCTTCAACGTTGAACCTTTCATCATTTGACAGTACATCCTGCTTTTCTTATACGACGCAAAGCTAACAATAATTGGTCTTTTAAACCTTTCGTTGTAGCGACCAACACAGTGCGCTCTTCCCAAAGAAGTTATATCCATCCACAGGTTAGCCTCCCAAATCTTTTTTATAAAATCTCCCGACTGATTCCACTTTTCTGAGCGGCTGTCGTCATTTACATTATAGAAGACCACATTTTTCCTAGGACTTCTGTTCTCGAGGTCAACAGTCTGGTTTAGCAAATCTTTAACTTTCGCGTATTGAAATCGCTGGTTCCGATGCCGTTTTACTAAACCGCTTGGATCTCGTTTCGGTTATGCCGAGCTTATTGCTCACCTCTGCCAACATAGCCTCGGTCTTCGCGAACTTAGCGTCGATAATGTCAAGCTTATTCATAACTAGGCTCGGTTGGTGCCACGTAGTCCACGCTGCTCGAAGGTTACTGGGGGATCGTCGTCAACGAGAGTCTCGTGAAAGAGATGGACGAAGTTGGTGAGGACTTGTGCCCTTGCTGTTACCTCTCAGCACGTACCATCCGAGTACGGCTAACGACGATGGTTCGGGAAACTACAGGAATACTCCCCGTTCATTGACCACGCGAAGCTCGATTGCTGCTCCGGGTGTAGTGACAACCTGCCGGGTTAACACTGGTGTTAGCTGCATGTCGGAAAGCTTACCGGCTCCAAATCTTCATGTTTTCCCCCGCCGACAATAACACGGAGGTATTAGAGAAAGGCGTTCGGCCGGCACTGGTGTTCCAATCAGTAAGGAGAAGAATGCTGCGTCAGCTTCGGCTGCCAGTCGGCCTACCAACTTCCGTCCCTGGTTTCGGAACGGAAATGGTTAGGGGCCAGTCATAAAACACAATCCGCGTTAAAAGGGTTTTGTTCGAAGGTGATCTGGAACTTCACTCTGGTCAAATAGGTTTTTGCGTCGGAAGCGAACGCTTCAGACGCACATTTCCATAATCACAGATCCTTACGCACTCGCAGCGTCTGTCCCTGCTGCAATGCATTTGGTAGCTCCTCTCTTGACGAGATCGACATCCTGCTCGCAAACAAGGAAGGGAAGATTCTGAATCAGGTCTATATGTTCCGAAGCAGTCAACGTGCCAGTGTGACACTAAGAGATGACGACAAGTATCTGATCTTGAAACACCTGTCCCATCCAGAGGGGTGGCATGACGTCATGAGCCTAGGCTCCGTAAGGCAACCTCTTCAGTAGCTACCTTTCCTTTAACTTCCTTTCTATCTTATACTACTTCCAACCGCTTTGAATGTCGGAACAAGTCGGAGAGTGTCTGGTTGGTCGGTGAGAGGCACGTGACTTTTCCCCGGTGGGTTCTAGTAGCGAAGTTATTCAGGATGTTTCCACGTGCGAACCTGCTACGAAGACGAGCGGAGGGTACGAATTAGCGGTGGGTAACTTGTGATGCTTGTGGCGTCTGCTCCTTGTTCATGTTTTTTATTTGTCGACGGCTACAAGCGTGACTTCGAAATTGGAACATTTTGGCACTGGCGTGTCGCTGCGTACTAGCTTGTATGTATTTGCATCGAAATGTGTGCCTAGCATGCTGTTTCGAAGAATGCTCTCGCGCCGTCTCTCGAGCTACGATTCCCGTTTCCCAAGCCTAAATGGCGAGCTATGGAAAAGGACTTCGATACACTACATTGTAAAAGACAAATGTACACGGAATAATACAAACTGGACAGTTTTTGCGGAATTTACGAAAGGTGGTATAAATTCATGCATTAATTTTAAACACATTCGCCATCGTCCGCCCGAAAACAGTCAGTCGCTGCTGTGTTTGTAACCCATGCTCCGAACCTCTGCTTTGATCAGACCACCACTTTGAACTTTAAATACGTTTGATCAGGCTTTTCTCAGAGAGAGGCGAGGCGCGGAAAAGTGGCCGACGAACGTTGTTCTGCGCCGGCGCGCGTTAGGATCGCCGATGCTGAAATATGAGCAGCCCAGGTTCACTGGTAGCGCTGATCACGGTCGGTGCCTAGATATACGATAGTGTAGGGGGCTTTAGCGACGAGGCGACGATGCATGCGAGTCCTCGACGCCGCAGCCAGGAACCTAATTCAATTGGCCAGTCGCCTCGCTCAAGCTTTCAAATCAATTATGTTTACCAAATGTATCACGAAGAAAAAATGTCGCCCAAGTCTTTGTAATTTTATTATGCTAAAAAAATCATAAATAAAAAAAAAATCTTTTTACCTTTGTATTCCTGTTCGATGAACTCTGTTCTAGCTCAAACTTCAAGCTGGTCTAAAATTGACAGGAGTTCCAGACATTGAAAAATTTCTGTATTTGAGGGGGGAAAAAAAATAAAAAAAAGCTTAAATCGCCTTTATTTGTCCTCGACAATCACGAACATCGCGATTATTTTTCAATTTGTCCCACGGAGGCTGCAGAAAATCATTTTACAAATATACCGCTCAAGCCCCTGCTTCCCGGAGCGTGATGCCATACATACAGTTTTCAGAATCTCCGCTCTCGCACATGTACAGCGCCTATCGAAGATATGCTGGTGCACTCTCGCTTTTTTGAGGAAGGTCAGACAAAGATGTCATGACTGGCATCAGTGCGGGGGAATATAGACGCTTTCGGGCAGCCGTGCATGGGCGCCACCTTCAGTTTTTGTTTCCTCTTATTGCGTTTACTTCACTTCATCATGGCCACAGAATTGCAGGTTTTTGCCATTTCAGCTTCTACTGTTTCCCTCTCCCCTGCAGTAGCCTTTCTGGAAGCTCGTCAACGCTCGCTTCACTTGCTCGGCATCTGGTAAGCATAGAGTGCCTTCACACACACGCGCGCTTTTACTGACAGACATCTAGGCACCCTAGGTAAGACAAGGGAAGGTGAGCAAAGGCGGCTGTAATATGAAGGTCAACACGCTGTTGAAAAAGAAGCCCTCACGAGATGGACACTGCGCGTGCGTAGGAAAAGTAAGCTCCTGTAACACTGTACTCCTGCGCATGCTCCCTGCCGATAGCAGCGCCACCGCTGCGCCGTGACGTCAGCGCCGCGTCTTGGTCCATAGATGGCAAGCTTGCAATTGCACGTTCCGCCCAAAAGACCGACACGCGTTTAGTCTCGTTCACACTAGAGTCACTAAATAAAGCTACGCTTTCAGAGTACCGCATTCCTTTCTTTGCCATTTCGCCGACAATACAGTCTCTCTATTGAACTATATTCTGGTTCTCTACGGCATCATTGGACAGCGGCAGTCACGTGAGTCGCTATCATCATCATCGTGTTTTTCCAGCGCCACCATCTTGGGTCCCGCGATCCCCTGCCTGCTGCTGTTTGGTGTTTACTGCCCGTGCACGCTGAAGTCCGCCGCCGAGCACGCGCGTTTTCCGTGTTACGTCGAGATACGAACAACACGACTTTGATTCGCTGCCACAGCTGCGGCCGCGGCAGCTGGCGCGGGCGACGGCTACAGCTCGGCTTGGCTCAGCTACAGTCACTCCTCCATCTGCGCGCGGACCCAAGATGGCGGCGCCTGACGCGCTTCAGACGCGAGGTTTGGGAGTTTCGGTACTCTGAAAGCGTAGCTTTATTTAGTGACTCTAGTCTGAACCAGCCTTTACACAGCTATTGTAGGCGCACAGCAGATCATCGTGACTGTACGCCGTAGCCGAAACGTCCGGCAGCTCCGGTGAGGACCTCGCGTGGGGCACGAAACCGGTCGCCATGTTTGTAAGCGTAGCTGGGTTGCTTACTATTGGCTAGGAACAAGAGCTGAAGCTCGTTTCTCATTGGCTGTTGATTCGTGTTGTTGCATGCGGTCCCATGTGTGTGTACACGTCGCGCACAGTTGTCGTTGAAGTCGGAGCGGTTGCATTCGTTCGTAAGCATAGTGGTCACCCCGAACGCATGTGTGTAAACGGGCCTTCAGTCACCGAAACATTCGTGTCTCGAATGTCGCGTGCCAGGCTATCTCCTTGAATTGGTAGCAACGCTTAATATGAAACACAGATTTCCCGGTGACTTTTCGTAACGTAACGTTAGAAAACGGGTCTGTGTGAACGAGCCTTTTGGCGGCCCAAAGATCTGGGTTTATGACGTAACGACTGGTCGGAGAATTTTCTGTTTTCTTTCATTTCCTTACGTCTTCGGGGAAGACGAAAGTAAGTTTGAGATTCACGAGATAAAAATATTCCAGAATTTACATCTAACTCGTTTTTTGAAGATCCTCTTCACCCCATTTTAATAGACCGATCGCACAGGCAGCTCCATTTCGCCATCGCTGCCGGCATGCATCGTAAGAACTGTAGTCGGCCTTCACGCGCGACAACCCCGCTGAGGCAATGCGCGAGAAGCACGAGGGGGCCCGACCTGTCTCGGGAATTCGCAACTTTCACGAGCAAGAAGGAGCGCACTGGCGGCTATCAGAATGGCGGTCATCTGGATGATCGTCGTATAACAGCAGTACGAAGCGGGTCTGCGACGCGTAAGTAATTCTAGTTGTGCTATATTGCGAGCAGCATTACAGCCTTACTTTATTTCTTCACGTCAGGAAGGTGTAGACAAGCCCGTTTATTATGAGGCCAATCATCCAGGAGCTAGGGAGCGTGATTCTCACACCGCGGTACCACCATCGCTGAAAGTTGCAAATTGGCGCCAGCCTCCTGTGAACTGCAGCTATGGCGGTGTCACGCATGAGTGGAACGCTTGGCGCGCAAGGTCTATTTCAAGTTGCTCAAGGCTGTTACTTCCAGTACCAATACGCCAAAGCCGTATATAGAGAAAGTTTGGCCAGTACATGAAGCAAATGAGGAGGCACCATTGGCCGAAATCGGGCTATGTTCCAGGGCGTCTACATAGATTCGAATGAGGCCAGCCAGAAGGCGCCAATAATACCCTGGCGGTGGTCGCGAGAAGCAAAACTAATAAGCGCGTCGAAGTAACCCTCCAGTGACTGAAAATATGGTGCATGTGACATTTCAATCACGGTCATGCAAAATCAAAATCTAGGGGAACGATCAACGTAATCCGTTACGCCAGGCGCCGAGGTCCGGGAAAATGCCGACCGATCAAAGCAGAGATCGAGCGGAACATTCGATTCTTACATCTTTTTGCACTATCATAATCGAAACATCACGTGCAATATATTTTAAACCATAAAGAGTTACTCCATTTAACTCTTACGCACTTATTAAAAGTGTTTCTCGTTACCACCACTAGGGGATAATTTGTTGCTTCTGGTTAGCCCAGAAAGCACGTCAAGACATCTATCTGCGGGTCGTGCACACCCTGGCTCTCACCGCTCCTCCCATTGACCAAACTCTCTCTATATAGGGCTCTGCAATGCGCCAGAGCCGTTTATTGAGAGAGTTTGCCATACATTGGTTTGAATAGGCGAGCATCTCGGGGCCAACCACGGTCTGCGAAACAGCCCTGCTGGTGGTCATCGTGCTCTAAATTTGTGACACGACTATACTTCGTTTCACCTTATGTGCGAGCGAGGCAAAACTGGAAGCGCGAGCACGGAAGCTCCGTGCGTTCAGGCTTTGCTCGAGCGCGCGAGCTGGGGAGAAATGCAAAAGCGCTGGTCTCGCGCTTCTAGCTTTGGCTTCGCTCGCAGATAAAGTGAAACGAAGTATAATTTGAGCCGTGCCGAGCGGAACTCCGCGTCTCAAGACGCTCGCGCACCCCACCCTTTGCACTGCTTTCTTCAGCCAGTCTCAGGACGCTGTTCTAGCAGTGCAGACAAAGGCATGGGTACGAGCGCGTGGCTTTGGAAAGTGCCTCCTATGCACGAGGTCTCGTACAAACAAAAGCGTTTCGCTGAGCTAGGCTCACGCGCCTGTGCCTTTGTCTTCACTGCAGACATTTGTGAGATGGAGTAGAGGTCTCCTGATTGGTCGACGCTGTGTCACAAATTTAGTTTACGCTCTAAGCGTGGGGAATATTCGGCGCTGGCGGCGGCCTTTGCTCCGCCTATTGTCCAAACTCTCCTAATATACGGCTCTGCAATGCGCGAGTCGCTCTAGTGGGTCTCACTAATGCGCGAGTCCCACTAGAGCGACAACAGAAACGGCCGACACCGACAAACCTCAAGCACGTGCAGCACGCGGGAGAAGGTACGCTTGGCAGGCTTTTATTCAGTCGTGCCTACTTGACGAGCACCGAGAAACTGCAAGCCTGCTAAAGGTACTACGTTGAGGCTTCTCGGTGGCGGCTGTAGCTGTTTATTGGATTTATTTGAATAGAGCATTTCCTGTTTCTTTAAGCTGGGTGCAAAATAATTGAGACTCGTTGTATATAAATATCCATCTTTCACAAGTGTTTACCTCTCACCTCCTTCCCTCTTCTAGCCTTAGCCACTTTGAAAGCTATGGATTTCCACATGAAAATGGGGCATTGTATTGCGAATCTTAAACCCGGCTAGCGAAATACATTTACTGGAATCATTTAGTTACGATTGTTAAGTCTGGCGTCAGAAATAGAAGCAGGCATAAGTGGTCCTAATTGAGGAATTTTTTCACAAATATGCGTCCTAAATACCCGGCTCGACAGCGGGTCTTCGGTGGGAACTTCCTTGTGTTCCTGCAAAGCGAAGAGGAGGAAAGTCTGGCCTCGGGGAATGTCTGCGGCCGATTTCCCGCTTTGTTGAGACAGGCGTTACTCTTCGATGCCCGTGAAAAAGCTACAGCTCGCGACATCGTCGTCATACGTATTTAGAACCACAAAATTAACTGAACGACATAGGAGAAAAACAAAAACTTGGTAGTATATTATTATGGATAGAAAAACGTAATAATTTTGAACGTTTCTATTGTTATTGCCGTTACTGATGGCTTCTCCGAATTTAAATGCGCTTTAGAATAGAAAAGGTACGCAGCTGCCGTTGAAGACCCAAACTGCAAGCAATACTGATTCTGAAATGAACTGATGTTCCCATTGGTAAAAATTATATTCAAGAAAACGTCTTCAGTTTTTCCTTTAAAAAGGCCGCGCAACGACATTCTATTGGAATGTTTCACTTTACACGAGCTTACTGGCACTATATAGTTGGACCCAAGCATACCACATCCAACGTTACTAAAACCCTCAGTTGGGAAACTAACCCTTGAAACCTAGGCCACTGGCGTCCACCGAGACCGAGCTAAATACGATAACAGTGCCACCCTTTAGCGATGAGTTGAAACATGAAAGTTGCTTTACATAGCTACTGCGAGATGACCCTGCGACATGGCGCCACCGGCTCTTGCCCGACTCGACGTGCACCCGTGCAGTTCCCGGAGTGGACGCTGCGGGAGAAATGGCGGCGTTGCGATCGCCATTTGCTCGGTTTCTGGAGTACGGATCGGAGCCACTTTTCTAAAGCAGGCTCTATGGCAGTTTCCCAACTGAGGGGTTCTAGTAACGTTGCCCACACCCAACGCCACTGACCAAAAACGTCCTTTGTTGCGGTGCAATTTTAACGACAAAGGCGAGTGTTTTCTTTCAATTTCATTTTCGCCAAACTTAATGACGTAGCTGGAAGGGGGCCGCGCGCGTCGAGCGAGCAAAGATAGTGGTGATAGCTTTCAGCGTACTAAGAGGTGCAATGCCGAAGCTTTGGAAGCGCCGAGCGGGGGACGTGTACACATCGGGGTAGGCAACACACCTTCGCCCCTTAGGCTCACTTCCAGGCGGCACAGCCTGTACCGCGAGCCACGCCCTCCTCTGTTCGTATTTCATTTTTCTCCCGATAGTACATGATGAAGACCCGTCTAGCTCTCACCTTATTAAAAACAATCTGCTCAAAGTTTTATTCTATTTTTTTTGATACTGCAGACCACAATTTTTCGAAGCAAGATTAGCAAAGTACAAACATAAAATAGCCACATAAAAAAAGAAACACAAAGCAAGAAAGAAGACAAGCAAGTCAACAGGTAACTCAAGAAGGGGTGATGTATATGTAATTTGTATAATATAAACTAAAATAAAACACATTGTATAACACGGCATCAAAAAGCAAATAAGACGTTCGTGTTTAAACAGAGTAAGGTTTTACAGCGAAGCTGTTCATAGCTAGGGTTCCGTGGATTTTTCATGTGCGTTAACAAAACCTTTACGCTCGCACCGCCGCACGCGCACACTTTCCCCGTATAAAAGATTCGAAGTAAATAACCAAACTTAAGCGTTGACGAACGCGCGTGCAAAATGCCATTTGTCTTACGCTTTTTTTTTTTTAGAACAGTTACTGCTGCAGACGTTGCCACGTGCGGCGTGGGGAACACTACAGGCCCGTAGCTCCCTAATGTAGGCGTTTTTTACAAGTACCGCCAACCATTGTTGTGCAAAGGCGCGAGACACGTGCCACGAGCGGGTGCTCCGCCGCAATTCGCTTCCGAGGACCGTTCATTTCAGTGCTGTGCCACCATTTGCTTCCAAGATCCGCTCGAGACACGGGCCACGTGCGCTCGCGCATTTGACGCTACTTGCAAGACAAACGGAAACATATCGAGGGGCTTTACTCTCAAGTTTTGAGCAGCGTTCCAGGTGAGAAAAATGGAATATTTGGCTCTCGTTTAAAACATGCATCAATACGCTTCACCACTAGAGTCATTTCTACTCCGTTTCATTTTAAGTGCCAGCTTAGCAGAGGGTATACAAGAGCCAGCTGCGAACTTTCAGCGTCCCTGCGAAGCACGCGCGCTCGTGCAGTGCGAGCATCGTTCAGAAAGACGCGCTTTTAGAGTAGCTTCGGCTTCGCTATCACGTAAAGTGAAATATCCATGCTCGCGGACGCTATGAAAGAAAGCAAAGATGAAAGGAATGTTGATTAAAACGCTGCGGCCGCGAGCTGCATAATTTTTTCTTTTTTTTAGACATTTTGTTACTCGCGCATCTACAGCTGCTGACAGCTGCTTGTATTCGAACGTGGCACGTGCAAAATCGAACGTTACAGCGCCACACGGAAGATGCAGCCAGCATAACATGGTCGCGTCTTGCGTAAGTCTTCCGGACGCGCTCGCGCTCCCTGCCCCAGAGCAACGGGTCTATTTATTCCCTGCATTCTCCTTGATGCTTGTGTAATTTAGCAATAGGTCTATTCAGCAGAACAGTTATCAATACGCACCATTTTCGATATCAGTAGACTCTCGGGTAGATAATAAAGGTTTCTCAAAGCATTTTCCGCTGTGCGGCCCACGTCGGCCATGTCTACGCTCGCACCGCCTAGAGTCACTAAATAAAGCTACGCTTTCAGAGTACCGAAACTCCCAAACTACGCGTCTGAAGCGCGTCGGGCGCCGCCATCTTGGGTCCGCGCGCAGATGGAGGGCTGCCTGTAGCTGAGCCAAGCCGAGCTGTAGCCGTCGCCTGCGCCAGCTGCCGTAGCCGCAGCTGTGGCAGCGAATCAAGGTCGTGTTGTTCGTATCTTGACATAAGACGGAAAAAGTGCGTGCTGAGCGACGGACTTCAGCGTGCGCGCGCAGTAAACAGTAAAAGCAGCAGCAGGCAGCGGATCGCTGGACCCAAGATGGTGGCGCAGAAAAACGCGATGATGATGATAGTGACTCACGTGACTGCCACTGTCCAATGATGCCGCAGCGAACCAGAATACTGTTGAATAGAGCGACTGTATTGTCGGCAAAGTGCCAAAGAAAAGGAATGCGGTACTCTGAAAGCGTAGCTTATTTAGTGACTCTAGTTCCTCCAACTCATAGAGGCTCGCACCTCTCTTCGTCATCGTTCCAAGCGCTTGCGTGCCTAGTTTCCTTTCCTTCCGCTTTCCCGGGTGGCGGTCCCGTCGCGCGTGTCTAGTTTCCTCCGGCTCCTCGGGACGGCGATGATCGTCCATACGAAATAATGACCACCGATCAGGACAACAATAAATGTTTGTGCGTACTTTTCGTCACGATGACCACCGATCAAGACAAGAAATGTGTTCGTACCTTTGTTCAAAATTCTGTGTCGCGTCTGTGTCGTGTGCTAAACAGATTCGCTGGTCGTCCATCTTCACAGTGTGGATAGGCTCATGATTATTTTCTGCCTTCCGAGGTGTGGCGACACTGGTTTACGCCGATGATAAATTTAGCCATTTCACTTCGCCCGCTAGCCTACGGTATTAACGTGCATCGCGCAGTAGCGAGACACGATCGCACGCCGTTACGATGCTCATTCAAATTGAGACGGGCAGGAGTGGGGATTGAACGCACGACTCCTGGATTGTTCCGAGTCGTGAGTTTTCGCTCCGTTTGCCCCGAGCAGCGGTGCGCCAACACATTCGGCCGCCGATCCCCCGTAAGACGGCCTCGCTGGGGGCAAGCGGGCGCGTCTCGGTTGGTTTGGACGTCGGCAATTTCTGGCGGGGAATGTTCCGACTGACTGGGAGTGCCGTCATCGCCAGCGTAATGATGGTCATTGCGACGCCGTCGTCGTCGTCGTCCCTCCGAAACCACCGAGCCGACTTCTCGGGGATCGGGCCACAGCCGATGTGGGTCAGAGGGGCGGCAAGCAAGGACGCGTCGGATAGCAGCGGGGTGTGTCGCGCTTGTAGGAACGGGCACACACGCTCCATAGGTGGCGGAAGCGCCGAGGTATGTAACCAAAGCACACTGCCAACGCGAAGAAAACACTCTTAATCGCGGCTAGCACGGGGCCGGGAATTATATATCCGACGACCGGATCACTGGGCGAAGAACAAAGTGGGAGACTAATGGGAATTGGACGTGGCGTGGACGACCAGTGAGAGAGCCTGGACGGGATTCGACGTGCTTTTGCACTCTGATGGGAAGCTTATACAGACCAGCGTCACTGGTACGGAAGAGAGAATAGATCAAACGTGGCCTAAGCCATTCGGAAAGCTTCAGAACGGTCGATGCAATAGGTACGTGATGTCTTGACTTAATAAGACGGGCGAGTGATGGGTGTGAAAGGGCTTTTCGAAATTTTGCCTCGATACATGTAGATGAAAGGATTTCGACCAACTTCGCTGTTCTGCGTAGGGCAGTGCGTCGAAAATGTTATGACTGGCTCGAGGAGACACAATTGATTATCTTTTGGGGACAGGCAGCATGCCACATAAACAAACGCAACCTAATGGTATGTTTGAACTATTACAAATGCTGTCTTGTATAATAACTGGCTGTTCAAGAAACACGTTTTGAGAGCATCTAACCATCGCTCAGCTGCCTCTAAGATTGCGAAAAAGGACGACGCAAATCAAAAAATACTGAAGCGGGAGCATAAGAACTCACGTCCTGTGTTTCTTAAAGGGACACTGCAATGAAAACATCATTTTTTTTAAAAAGCCTGAGTTGGAAAACGTTTATTTAAAAAAATGCATTAAGAAAAAAAATTGTTTCGATAAATAAGTACGCCGCTAGGCTCCATTTAAGTGTAGAAGCTGCAGGGCGCAGCCCGCTAAGCCCTGCCTAGTGCTTACAAGGTGCTTACATCTCTCATTAGCCGAAGAGATGATTGACGTGTGTAAGGTTTGATTGTAAATTTTTATTTCCGTGCCGTAATAGTATTTTAATTGGCTATTTTTCATGTTTGAGAAGCAAATAATCGAGATAGTGTCATTATTGTTTTCAGATGTATTCTGAGGTTGCTTCTCTCGCTTTGGTTTGAAACGTTAACAAACATAGCTGCCAGGCGTCTTCGGAGTGCTGAACGGGCTGAACGAGCGTTGCTCGTCGAGCTTGTCAATTTTCATGAGTGAGGGTAGTTTTGGGTTTGCAGAGGTGTTTAGGGACCTTATCAGCCAACATGGTTTGCAGCAAACAGCTGTCGTAAGCCTTCGGAAGCGCTGCGCGAATGCTTGTTTTCTTAGCGGGACTGACCTAACCAATCGGGCATTCGGCTCGCATCAAGTTAGTCCTTGTATGTTCCCGCCATTTCGCTCCGAAAGGCAAGTATTTCTCAAGTTTTGCTGTGTAAATGGCCTGCTCAAAGCGAATAACTTTAAGTCACGTTTTAATTGTGCGTCATGAAGATCTCTCACCTTGCTCGCGGATGTCACGTGAAAAAAATAACATGAACATAAAAGCTTAAATGTCTGCATTTTTTTTCCTAGGTTGCTTTTTACCGGACATCGACAGACATTGACAGGCGCTTGTATTGGCCCCGCGCATGATGGGACGCTAGGACGCCGCTATCATGGTCGAGTTTTGCGTGGGCTGTAAAGGTTTTTCGAAGGGGCGGTTTAGCAGACGGACGAAGGTGAAAAGGACGCTGACGGGCAGCGTTCATGTCTGCGTTCTTCGGGCGTGGCAGACGACGATAGACGCTGGTGAAATAGCGGACGATGCCGGAGGCTGCCACGCGTCTGCTCACAACACTAGCAGTCGTTGTTCAGACACCAGAGACGCGTCGCATGTCGGAAAAGGGACACCAGGTTTGTTAGCGTGTTCGGCCGAGCAGCCAAGCCAAATCAGTAGTAATGGGCGGGGCAACTGATTTGTGGGCGGGGCGTAAAGTGGGCCGTGACCTCGACCTAAATTGCGTCTAACGGCGAGAACAAATTCCGCGGATTTTTTTCTTCTTGTGGAAAAATTACGGAAAACAATAGGACTTTGAGATAGTTGGTTCATGCTGATTTGAAAGGTTAAAAGCGCAAAACATGAAGGACGAAGAAAACACAACTGCGTCAGCACACCATCTATTGTTCTTAGTGACAGAGAGGCTTCTTTTCTAGACGCTTTCGTCTAGATTGTATGACTCTTAGGATTTGGACACGTGTGTAGAATTATGTAATTTGTAGATTTTAATATGAAGTGAAGGCATGAGTTGCAACCTTGTGCTCGCATTTGCGCTGGTTTGACTGACTGTGATAAAATATAAGTTGCAAGTGTGCCTGTGTCGTGTGTGTTTTCTTCTTCGCCGTTGTTGTTTTGCGCTTTTGACCTTTTAAATCATTACGAAAAAAACTACGCGACTCACCTATGCTGTTTAAAAAAAAGAAATTTATTGCTGTGTTTTTTGTAAGTTGCCACTATCCGCGAATACGTAGATGCGACTGTAGCGCATCAAATCGAGTAATGACGATTGTGATTGGGTAGGAGAATAAAAAGAAGCAGAGGAACTTGGCGCGTGTGATTGCTTCCTTCTTAATTCGATGCCCTACAGTTAAATCCATGTAAACGCAGCCAAAGACTATGGTTGATGATGAGTAAAATAATGTGCTTTTTTTAATCTTAAAACAGCTTATCAACACAAACAACGTTTGATATCTTTAAAATATAGGTCAGTATGGCTTCCATAAGGGCGCGGAAACTCAGCCAGGACAATGCCGAGATAGCGCTGGGACCCCGCAAAAGGTATATATGGACTTATTTTCTATCTTTATGACAGAATAATTGTAGAACCAATCACTGCAATTGATGGAGGGAGCTTTCTGAATAACAAGCCAAAGAAATGTTCAGACACTGAAATGATGACTGGGGTGAACTAATCAGCTTGACGTTTTACATTTTCACGCCGTGGTCAGTCTTGCATCTCTATCCTTATTTTTAGATTCAAACATATAACCTAATAGTGTTGTATGTATACGTTTAGACAGCCGGAAGTTAGTCTGCCTCAACGGACGTCTGATGTCTCAGCTGTAGATGAGAAATTTAGCCAGTACAGTACAACCGCTAGCCCGGAGTCTGTAACGGGAACCACGCAGTAGTAATACACGACCGCACATGCAAATCTAAACTGGCGTGGGTGGGGATTGAACTCAGGATCCGCCAAGTTCCGCAGCGCGATCTTTCGCTCCATGGGCTCTGAAGCTGCTGCTCCTGAACACACCTCTTGCCACCGATCCCCCTCTAGACATATCCTCGGCGTCATGATTTGTCATGCTCCCTGCATCGACCAGAGGAATTGGCGCTCCGAGTGCTCTGCGGGATAGTTGACGCACTGAAGGTTTTATAGAGCAGGGACATATCATTGTTTGAGAGACGTTTAATATATTTGTGCTCCAAATAATTCACATACCATGGGTGTGATCTAAGGTTTATTGATATCCTGCGATGTTCCACACACTCGTACAAAAAATGCGCTATTGGAGGTGCGCTTTATTTTGCATATATTGTACCTCTGAGCACGTGGAGTGGATGCTCGCCCTGCATGACCCAGGAATACTGGGTTCGATTACCATTCCAGATCTTCTTCATCTGGATTAACACACTAGGAGTAGCGCGCCGCGTCGTACTAGTCCGCTGGCACAGCACCTGCATCTAATTTGTGCGTCGTGTTGCACTAACGTCCTGAGTGTCTTATCCTCTGCTTGGGGGATCGTCTTCGAATTTCTTTCTTCATCAATCACCGGAAGACCGCTATTAGTACGGCACAGATACCATACATTCAGATGATAGTGATCAAAGTGACGAGTCTGTATTTTGGTAAAGGTATATAATTAATTTGCTTCGAAACGCAACCCACACTGTTGAAGAAATATTGAGGCATCCGGAGAATCTATGAAATCGTGCCGAATACTTGTTCCGCCCTCTTCGCATTTTTTTCAGTCCCGGCTGCTCCAACGGTTGTCAGGGTGGATCTCGCTGCCGATCCCCTTCTGACCGTTCCTCTTCAAACGACAGTCAGCGAGTCTACCGCTCCAGCATACCCAGCGTCTCCGACGGTCGTCAAACGACCAAAAGACAGAAAGGGACACCAATAGGAACATACGCACCCAAAAGCCGTAAAGAAACTAGAAAAGAAAGAACCAGTAAGCGACAAAAGAAGCGACGTATCGGCTCCGTTCGTAATGGTCCCTTCTTCGAGCGGAAACGAAATCCGACACGGACGTGCAAGACCCGTCGGGGAGTCAGCGCGGTGGCTGTAAGACAGCGGCGACCACGAACTGAGCGTCGCGCCGAAGGGGAGGCGAGGGGGGGGAGGCAGGGGGCAGAATAAGTTTTCAAAGGCATTCGCGGATAATGCGGTGTCACATTGGAAGTATATTCGGCGCATAAGCCACGACCGGTGTTTCGAAACAGGCCCGGACCGAACGGTGAGCACATCACCTTTTCGGACACCGGGCGGGGGAGGACCACGACCAGCTGAAGTACCACAGCGGCCGAGTTGAGGTCAACGGCTGGCCGCGAACGAGGAAAAACAAATGCGCCCTCGTGTCAAACGGTGTCAAAAACCTTAGACAGCCGGCATCGCACCGAGCTCAAGGAGGGCCCGGCCGAGAGAGCGCGGAAGGTCGTGGAGGAACGTAAGGCGCGAGCGCCGCTCGCCGTGATCCCTCGACAAGAGGCGCAAGAAACGACCAGAAAGTTCATCATCCGGGGCACAATCACGGTCCGGGCGAAGGGAGAGGTGTCGAGGCGCGAATCGGGATAGAAAGCGCATTCCGCGGCCGAGCAGGAAGCAGAGCTCCGACCGCTTCCAGGTTCTAATGAACCCCGGCGTTTCTTCGCACTTCGTGTACATCACTGCGCAGCTTCCCCGCGTGTCTTCCTGGTGTGGATGAACTCGCGAGGGAGACCGCAGCGTCGAAAGCGACGCGACCTTCCCCGCCGTAGTGAGAGCTCTTCCCTTACGGTTTATTGAGGTTTTCTCTTTTTCGAGCGGCAGTTTCCCACTTGCAGTCTTACCTCTAGCTTCTCGTTTTTTTTCTTCCTCCCACACTGGCTCGTAGCTGAAATGGCAAAATCAAGATAACGATAAGGAACAAAGGCACACGGGTAAAGAAAGTTGAAAAGAAACGCAAATAGAGCGGTCGTGCTTTCCTGGCGGCTCGAAGAAATTTCTCACGTTTTCCACGTTACTGACGACCGCGGTCGCTCTTCTTGGGTTCTCGCGCTGTCGGCGGGGAAGAGCGCAGCGTGCGCGTAAAAGAAATAAAAAGTGGGTCCTCGCGAGTCACCGAGCTCGACGGTCTCTCGGAGAGCCCGGTGCGGCGTCGTTGTCGCCGCTGTCGTGACCGACGCGTGAAGCGTGGGGCTCGTTCGCCACAATGCGGCGAGGGCCGCAAGTGGAGGAAACTTGCCCGCTAGATGAAGTTATTAAAGGGGCCCGTGCAACGATATTAGGTAGGAACGTCTCTCACTTTCGAGCATGCTGGCGCTAATGTGTTCTAAGTATATTCGCGTGAAACGCCGCTCACCAAGAACCTTCTTTTTTTGCCGCGTAACTTCGAGAATAAAGGCGGACGTTTTCGTTCTTTGTCTCCTTCGGAAAACTTGATGAGGCAGTTGAGGGGATGGCATTGTTGGCGTCACCAGCAATACGATCCCCAGGATTTCGTCTTCGAACTTTGCTTTCCTCGCGGTGGTGGTATTTAGATAATGCTCATACGAAACAAAATGTGTGTGTATGTTTATAAAACTTGAACTATCTCTGCCCCAACGGGCGACTTTGTCCCTCAGGGGAGAGATGAGCAATTTCGATAGCGCGGTACAGCCACTTGCCCGGGATATTTGACGTGCATTCCGCAGTAGTGACCGCACGATGCTCATCCAGATCGAAACAAGCAAGGGTGGGGATCGAACCCAGGATCCCTGGGTTCCACAGAGCGAGCTTTCGCTCGACGTGCTCCGAGATGGTGTACGCCAGACCTCTCCGCCACCGATCCCCCATGGCTCACACAGTGTACACAAGCACTGCATGAGCATTCGATATAGGCTCGTGCCCAACCGCAGGGATGACGTGAAGTGTCGAATCTTAACAATCTGTGAAACTCATCGCGCGCCTGTGTTTTGCAAAACCCCAGCGGGTGGCTCTGATAAGCATCCAGGGCTTATAACAGGCTACAGATCACGTGAACGCTTATTGTGGCTTAAATTTGGGGATAGTGCCACTAAATAAGCTACGCTTCAGAGTAACGACACGTCTCCGTATTGTGTCTTAAAATCATGGTGGCCAGTTATCTGAAGCTTTATCTGAAATCACAGGAAACGCTTTTCCGTCCTCCACAAATGTTTAAAGAGTTCGCGACAGAGCAAATTAATATTACATGAGCTTCCTTCCTAACACCGAATCTAATGCTGAGGAAGTCCCACTTTTGAGCCATGACGATCGGCAGGTGCGTCTGCCCTGCATACGAGCCAAAACGGCGGCGCCCACAACAATGTCGGGGAATGGAGTGCCGATACTCTTAGGGCAACTCATTTAGTGGCTCTAATTGGGGAGGTTAAGTCTGCTTTTTTTTTTGTCGAATTTTTTAGGCGACTGCTATTACGTGAGGAAGATACGCGTGCTTCATAGGTAGCAAATGTCAAGGAATAATTCTAAGTGGTATTTACTCGAAGTGCAAAAAAAGTGTTCCCTCGCACCTTTAAATTAGGGCTGAACCAGGTGAACGCTGATGCGGAAAGGATTCGCAGTTCTGAACGTATAAAGAAGCACACAGACTGAGCGAAACATGCGCTAAGAGTCATCGAGGGGTGCTTTCTTGCCCTCCTAAAAGGGAAGCTAAAAGAGTCCTTGAGCTTGAAAGAAAAAACGAGAATATTCTTAGAGGGCGTCGTAATCGTCAATTAAATTTTCGACGTAACCCTGCCTATTGCAGCGCGCCGAACGCAGAAAAAAAAACGGTGAAGAAAAAAAAGCTGGGAAAGGTGATGTTATTGGTGGGGTTAGATTACACTTGCTCGCCACTAAGCTGACACGGTGATGCCAGCGACGACGTCATGACAATTGGGACAGATACTAATCGGCAGAGAGGCTCGCCTCATGCCCTGCGGCAATCGCTGCACGTATTTGTCAAAATAAGTCGGGTTTTAATTTTTGCCAAAATTAAGCACGCTAACCGCATTCATGGGGCAAATAGCTATAGATGTCTATTCATGACTCAGATTTCTTGAAAAGTGCTTCAGCTTCCCTTTAAAGAAAATCGCCATAGAGATTGATCAATGACTGCAAGGTTCTATTGATCAATATTCTCTGACTGAATATAAATCATCGCCAATCAGGGGATGGTTACCTCGTATCAGATCTTCGTTTGTTCGATCACTTCTCACTTTACATTTCACCGGTCGCAATATTTGTGACGTGTATTTTGCTGAGAAAATGTTATTGTTGCACCGATTCAAGACGCAATTCACGTCACATACGTCTTCTTTGGTGATTCTTTTATAGCAAACTGACATCTATTTCTCTCTCTGTCGGGTTTTAAATGTATCCCACTATCTTTCTTTCTCATTCTCATTTTGTAGTGACAGGAATTGGTTCATAAGTATATATCAAGGTTTTCGTGTTTGCAAAAGAACCGTACAGAGTAAAAGCCTTTACACATTTGTAGGATTTAAGAATGCTGTTCCAGAGACTTACACCCTTGGCTGCACCCTCTAAGCACCCTTAGCTTAGGTGATACACCATTTTTAATGGTAAAATATGGTGCCGTTGCATGAAACACCTTTCATTTTTTGAGAAAGCTAAGATTAGTGAGGAGAACAACCTTTTTGAAAGGTGTTGGCTTCACTCTCGGTAAAACAGCTCTACAGGACCTTGTTCCAGCAACTATATTGAATAATTATTGCCTGTGGTAATGTTTGCTTACTTGATGATACAATCCTTGAACATATGTTAGTGCGTTAAATATTGATGATATCAAGACAACGTTCTTGTAAACTTCGTAACTGCGGAGACGGTCACCTGCCAATGCGTATCTTTGAACACAAGATGGTGGAGCAGTCAACAGGGTCGTGCTTCGTCTCTCGTGTCTGACTCATTCCGTCTGCATTAGACTTTCGCGTGCTTGTGAGAACAGCATGCGGTGGTTGTTGCTTATAAAACTGTGCTCGTAAAATATACCTCTAGGGGGTTGCCAAGATCGCCAGCATCCTTTTTCAGGGTGTTCAACCACAGTTTAAGGGTGTTAGCCATAGGATGAGCTGATGTGCACCATTAACAGTTAAACGTTTTTGGTGTGTATTCTCAGGAGTTGTAACGCACGAAATACCAAGTTGGGAAAAATTGCCGCAACGTTGCGTTAGTTTGGTATTTTTGTTTAGGTGCCTTGAACAGATTAGCTATTGGCGATCTGAATATAATAAAGAAAGGAAACACACTAAAATGATTTTTTGTATGTTTTGTGTTTAGAGAATAGACCCATTGGCTTCGCCACCTTTCCTTCAAATATTAATATGCGCGGGATTCATTAAAATAAATGAAAAGAAAACGACAAAGGACAGACAGGACAAAACATATTTGCCCCGTCAGTGTCCATTTTGTCGCTTTCCATTTATAACTGCAACTTAACCAGAACGCTTCAATTCGCTGATTCCTTAAAGGTGCGTACATCCTTAGGTTTCTTTTATATATATAAAAAAGAACAACCTTGAAATAAAATAAAACACACGATGTTTCCGTCCACTTTCAAAATTGCAGAGTCGTTGCTTGAACTAAAATTCGCACGGCCACTCTTTAGTGGTGTCTGTCAGTTAATTCAAGAATGAGGGCGTTCAGTTTCACTGAGAATCAAAGCCGATACAAAAACTTTGTAAAAAATAAATCAATATGCAGCTCAAGGTGGACACTGACTGGCAGAGAGCAGTGGGATGGCACAGATACAGTATGTACATACATACATTAGGTCTAAGCCGCGTTTTGTGCAGGATGAAAGTTTACTTGATTAAATCTTTTGTAGAGTTAGCTCTAAGCTGTAGAGTTGGTGTTCATTGCCGAAAATAAAATTTGTAGTCAGGCTCTCTCTCTCTCTCTCTCTCTCTCTCTCTCTCTATATATATATATATATATTTTTTGTCTTCTTTTATAGCCAAGATCCTCAAAGCATGATGAAGAACAACCCGACACCAGAGTGGCCGCTCAACTCGCGAGCTTGAAGCATTCCGGGTCTGAGGTGAGCATGAATTACCCGAGCTCGGATATTTCAGGAAATGCAATCCGTCCCCAATTACAGCTGTGCGCTGAACGCACGCGCAGGAACCACGGCACGGTTCGCGCGCCTCTCTTTTTACAATTGCGATGTCTCTCTCACATCTCCCTAGCGCATCTGAACAACAAAATGTACGTCTTCGGTTACGGCAATTCACATACAAGAGGAACCACCAACACGCCGCCGAGGGCAAATACAAACAACACAAACGGAACGAGCGAAGCAAGCAAACTTCCGCGTGTGCACAGAAAGCCAGCAGGAAAAAAGAAAACACCTCGAAGAACACAAAATCCCTGGAGAGGAGTGCTACTACCAGGCTGAGAGCGCAGACGTCTACGGCTAGCATTCGAACCATCTTCGGGGAAAGGGAAGACTGATCGCTGGTCTCGGCAGAATAGTGATCGATTGGCGAGCTCACCGGGTTTGGGGGGACAAATACAAAGCGGGTAGTTGCGATGATTCTTTTTTCTTTTGTATCGCAGCCGGGTCAGTAGCACGCTGATCATGGCCGGTCTAGCCTAACCTAGCTCAATGCGTGTGCGTGTAAGCCAGCTTGCTCGTAGGCCCACATGGTTACACTGTTGCCAGCCAAAAGAGTGAACTAAAGGATGCGCCTGAAGAGGTGCGATTTGCTCGTCGGAGCTGAAGAAAAAGAACAACACGGTCGGAGAGACTGCTTTGATCTCCTTCCGACAATGGCAGCAGTCTTTCGGGACGGTTCCGAAGGCATACCTGAGAAAGAGGATTGGACGAGAGTACTCGGTGCCCTGGGGCACTTGGCTGCTTAAAACTACCTGCGTGCTTCAGCGCAGCCTGTGTACTTTGGCGTGGAGGAGGCGACTAACGTGATGTACGTTTTCAGACTGCAACATCTCATAATGCTTTGCTCAGTAGGGTCTGCATGGCAATAATTTAAGTTTGTTAGAACAAACTCGGTGTTCACCCTAAAAGGAAGTCACGCTGAAGGCAATGTGAAGAAATGTGGTCGCGTTAAAAACCGTAGTTGTGTGCCCCAATAAGATGAAATTAGGCACGGTATTTCTTTCTCTTCGCAGCATGGGCAACAGTCTACTCTCGCGTCCAATGGACAGTTAAAAACAGACAACATAATTACAAGTAGTCGCGACGATATAGCAGTATAGTATGATAACCTGCGCTACCTTTGCAACGAAGCAAAATAGACCATTTTTGTGACTGAGTTACTGGCTCTTGCGCAGGCAATACGCAAGAGTATAGCGTATGTTTCTAAGACATTGTCAAGTAGACCTGTGCTTCCAGGTGCTTCCAGCGCCACCAAGCCAATCAAGAGTCTTACGAAAAATACAAAATATAAAAATGTCTCCAGTGGATTTAGCTCAATATAAGCAAAGTTAAGCTGACTAGCCAAGTTTTGTTGCGGCGTTGGTGGCTACTAGTGTAAGAGTGTTTTTTCTTTTTTTTGGTGGTGCCAGCTGAACACTAATGAACACAGAAAATTTACAACCACTGGGCTATCAACTATATTACAACCTTCTTCTTCCTTCACCACTCTCAGTATTTACAACCTAGATTGAAGCCCTCGTTCTTCCTTATTTACAACCTGCATTAAAGCCTTCCTCCTATTCTTCTATACCTATTTACAAACGTGGAGCTGCTTCGAGCCCTTCAGGACGCCCGCAGAAACAGATTTTTTCGCTTGTGCGAGAAAAACTGTTTCTGAACTGAAGAACTGAAGAAGAAGGCTGTAATATAGTTGATAGTACAGCGGTTGTAAATTTTCTGTGTTCATTACTGTTCAGCTGGTACCCTCCAAGAATATAATCCAACTAGCTCCGCTCCAACCAGTAGTGAGAGTACGAGTGCGAGGCAAAATTCGCCCACGGTTCATCCGTCAAACACCCTCTGAGGTGATAATTTTTAACCTTTCGTGGGATGAGACCTATGGTCTACTCATGAGAAATGCAGGGAGGTAACTGCGCGATATTTTAAAGAGTTGTTTTGTCTTCGGCAACGAACTGTGCGATAAGCAGATCACAGCGCTCACGCAGAAAGTTGGTGGCGAACAATCTTCATGTGTACCTCATAGCTGTACGGCGATCTAGCGCGAATTCGGAAGGTTTTCGAAAAGGTTACCGAGCTGAACTTCACGCAAGAAAGAGAAATCCTGTATTGTAAATCGAACGCAAACTTCACATCACCCAGGCTACCTGCCGTGGTTGCTGCCATCTTGAAATTGCTGTTCAGCTGACAAATTGTGCATTTACCAATTGAAATTGTTGCAGACAACGTGTGAGGCTATGGTGCCTTTCCGTAAAAAGCAACGATACAAGCAAACCAAGCAATGTTGTTTCTCGGAACTTGGTACGTCCTAATCACACAACAATTGTTTTTTTTTGTTGTTTTTTTTCATTTTGTGGCAATTAGTGAGTAATTATGATCGGCCTTGTTTTTAGCATTGATCAAACAACACGCTTCAAAAATGTTTGGCTGTTTATATTTGATCTTTGGGAATTAAAGTTGTCTTGTTTTTATACCTACTCTGCGGGGGATCTTGCACGTTTCATTCGGCATATCCACTTAAGGTAATGCAAGTTGGAGAAATAGCGCGTTTATTTCAACGCTTCGTAGCGCAGAACATATTTAGTTATTTTAATGCAAGAAAAAGTAAGCGCAGTGAGGTGCTTTTTATGCATGTGTTTATAGCTGGCGGCGCCATTTACGTTGGTTAATAGGCTTCTCCCTCATGTGAAAATACTGTCGGAGCACATTAAGAAAGCTACATTACTGTTCCAATCTAACAGTGTAATGTCGAAGCGAAAACAGTTAAGCACACTTTCTTAGACGGCTTTACGAGTGGAAGGCAGGCATAAAACTCAAGATCAACAACTCAACAACTCTTTCTAACGGTCTCGAGCATTAAAATTTTGTTTTATCTTCCAACGACCCGCTTTTTTGCACAAAGGAGATTTGTTCAGCGGCCGCTATTTCATAACATAATGTCCGCCTATCAAGCCAACGCTCTGCTGCAAAGTCTATAGCCCAAAAGGCAAACTCGGCGGTTCTAGAACCGTCGGAAGAGGCTTTACAGCTTTCTTCGCGTCCGTAATGTTGCGTCGACAACTCTCTTTCTGCCGCGAAACGACTTTATACGGAAGCCGCACCGAAGGGTCTAGGCTGCCGGCTACTTCGCTCACAGAGCCTCAGGAATGGCTGCAGGAACTTTGTAGACATTTGGAGGTCCATGACCGCGTAGTTTCAAAATCCAGTCAGACCCCTTTGTCAAGGCGCGGGACGTATGCTTTGCGTTTTTGTTGCTTCTTAAACATGCAATGAAATTTGAAACGTTTCTAGCTGTTCTCTTGATACTCTTCTACCCGAGCAGTGAAATAGGTTCGTCCTTTTTTTTTACTAATGCATTTAACCTACATTTTTGGTATCCCGTATGTTGCAAAGATTGCGTCCACGAATAAACTCTCTTTTCGTGCCTTGTTATGACCTCCCAAGCAGCACAGGTTTGGCCAATCATTGGCCAATGGCTGGAATCGGTCCTTCGACCAGCGGCCACAGAGTAGCTATTAATCGATCAATGCTTAGCCGACGCCTGGCCCAGTGGCCAGTGGCCAATGGCCACAAAAAGGCCAGTCGTAAGCCAATGGCTGGCCACTGTCTGTCCACTGGCCGATGGACCATTTTCAGCCATTGGCCAATAATTGGCCATATCTGTGTTGCTTGTGGTGAAGTTTATCATAAACGCGATTTGCGTAGTATTTAGTCGACACTGTAGATATCTGTATAAAACCACCGCTACATATGCCTTATGTACAAGGTTGGGGAAATATGAGCCGGACCAGCGGCGTTGAGGCTGAGGCGGCGCAAACGTCATGCGGGGAACCCCACGTATATTTTCGAGACAATAAAATCAGGTTAAAACTTAAAAGTGGTTGACGAATTTCCTATTGTCGCAGTGTAACCGCCGGCTTCATATCTTACCTTGCCGGAGGCTACCTTATGTGGCATTTCCACCTTTCGGCAAGTCTGGGCCAGCTCATATTGCTTTGACTGTACACGAAAACTTTGCTCGTGGGTCATAAAAAGCCCCGCGTGTTTTCTTTCCAGGAAGCAAGCGTGGAGCCAATCATTATGGGAGAAACGTCGCGAATCACGAAACCCAGGAAGTCTTTTTACCCGTAAAGGCGATGAACCCTCGATTTCAATGGAAAATTAGAACTATTATGTAAAAATTTACGTGGCAAAAAAAAAAAAAAAGAGAATGTGTGGCATGCTTGTGCAGAGCACTGCAAGGTTGTTTAGACCATCTGAAGATATCGGTACGGTGTAACCAAAATCTCAATTAGACGCCGCCTTTTCACGCAATGAGCATCCGTCAAATTGCGGGCACGTCGGCTTATATTCGAAATGATTCCATGGAAAATGTCTTGCTCATTGTCAGCCGTTCAAGCAGCACTTTCGTAAGGCAACGCCGCACTGCCTTGTAATGCAAATCTGTATAGACAGCAAATATTGGCTACGGCTGTAGTGTTCGTGCACAAACGAAGCGCGTTTCGCAAACCGCCTTGCCGGAGCGCCTCTGCTTGCGATGTAACACCAGCAGCGCCGGCGTTGAAAAGAGAAGTGACGTCATTGGCGGACGTTGATGCACTCGCAGCCCCAACTTTGGGCATTTTATCCACTTCCCTTTGTTTTTCAATTTGGCCGCCAGGCTGCACCTGTTCTCGCTCCTCGCTTTGATGGACGGTAACCCGGGTCCTCTTCTTCGCGAAATAAACCGCTGCACTCTAGAATATCTGCTGCGTCTATCTTAGCGCAAAGCACTCCGCATATTCAGCATCTCGCTGTAACCTACGAAGGGACCATTGAAAATTTTCGGAAATCACTTATAAGCTATAACTTTTGATTAAAGTAACGGTTAGTTCTCAATTTTCGGTATCAGGTTCGGACCGGTAGCGCTACATTTGAGTAGGGGCTGAGCGTTCGGCGATGCTAAGTTCATTTTTGCGATGAAAAAAAAACAAACAAAAAAACATGTAATTACTTCTTAGGACACAGTGTAGACAGACATACCTTGCCCACTAAAGTAGGACTGAAAGCTCTGTTTTAGCATATTTGGTTTTGAATCGCTTTTAATCTGTCTTCAAAATCATCGCCAGAAATAAAGCTGATGCAGAGAGATTGCAGCCTTACCTGGGCCCTCTAAGAAGAGTGAATGATCGGCCAGTCAGCGGAAAACACAAGAGTTTATGGACAGTGCAACACTATTGGATACATGATTTCGAAAATGTAATATTATTACAACTATAAATATTGTGTTCAAAAGGTAGTTATTTACAATTATAATTACGAGGACATGAAAACTAATTTAACGCAGTTACATATTAGTTTAATAAAGTAATGCAATCACTTTGCAATTGCTTTTTTTGGGACGTTTATAATGTTTATCTAATAACAGATGTCCTCACTGAAATTTTTCTGTTTCTTCTCCGACTGGTTAGAATTAACTTCAATTAAGTATACGACGTATTGCATCGTATTTGGTGTCGCTTTGTGGCACCTACTTCAATATTGGTTTTATAAGAGAGCTGAGTTAAGCGACTGATATGTGCCACTTATTTTTATAATTTTGGAACACTACCTGCATTTTATTGCTCCTTTTATAACGTCAGTTCAAAGAGAAAGTGACCAATTATTTTTAGTGTTAGTAGTAACTGGAGGAATGTAATTGAGGCTAAATATCTTAATTCATTGGAAATGGCGTACAATTGTGAGGAAAACGCATTAAACGTGCACATTCCAACCACAATGATTGGATTCATTCCATCTATTCTAAGTTTCTGACAATGACAATTATCTCCCTTTACATGTATATGGTATAATGGCAATGAAGCAGACGATCGGTTTATTTTCGCCTGTCAATGAATCTGTAGAACAAAGCTCCAGCGTAAAATATTCATTAAAATAGTTGTAATTTTAATTTGAATCTTGCAACTAGGGATGATAAGATGCATTTAAAATATAACTTAATTTGATTGTCATCCAAAATAATGAATTGCAATTACAAGTTGCTAAGAAAAGCTACTCAATAATGGCTCTTCAATTAGTACTCTTGAATTACTACCTAAATATGCGGTACGGTGACCGTGGCGGTGTTAGTGAAGCAGCGTGGAGCTCTGGATAGGAAAGTGCCCATGGCCCTGAAGATTCATGGAGCCTGGTCTTTGCTCAAATGTTTTACAATACTCCCGTAAACCTGTGTGTGGCTCGTATCATAAAATGTCGGTATAAAATTTGGGCACCCCTGACAATAGAGAGTTTTAGTAGATCGTACCGATAACTCCGGTAACGATGCCCGATACTCCGCTGACGCCCTTGCGAGTGCATCGCATCGTTATCGGATATCGTTATCGGAGCTATCGGAAATATCTACTAAAAACTCTATAATAATTAGGGGTGTCTCGCTGTGTCTCGAGACCCTCATTGTTTCTTTTCTCCGTTGGTCAATTTTAATTGCCTCAGCAACAAAGGGTAAGGATTGTGAACGTCGGAACGAATTTCAGCTTACATCATTTAACGAACTAAAAATCACCATCTTGGGTCATTGTTTGCTTTCTCCGTTTTTTTTTTTAATTTTAATTACCTCAGCAACAAAAAGTAAGGTATGTGAATGTCGAAACGAATTTCACCTAACTTTATTCAACAAACTAAAAATCAACATCTTGAACACCCAAGACTTTTTTGTTTTCAGTCTGGTGTGCTCAAGATATTGAAAGTTCAGCTCACCTGCATATTCTCTGTTATTTCTATAAAAAACAAAAATGTTAATCTTTTTTCTTTTGTGTTTTTTTTATTTTGACTCTAGACACACGTGCCCTCGACAGTAATACCATTTTTAATATTGTTAGAATTACGTTGCAGTTCTCCATGAATACTCGCTTAAGTCCCTTAGTTTTTATTACAAAAAAGTGCTGAAACCAATGAAATTATAGGTTTGTTTGGTTCGGCCAGAAAGTTCTGAATTAGTTCTGTCTGAGTTCAGAGGAGTACAGGAGTCATGCAGCGGCGGCTCAGAACCAGTGCAGCCACCGCGTTGGGACTGGCGCTGTGATCGGCTTCCGGAGCAGAAGCGCAGTTTGTCGTGTGATAGTAGAAAACCCCAGAGACAAGGAGCTAAAGAGACAGAACAGCGCTGTCTCAAAACCAGCACAACAATGACTTAATTTGACACAGTCTTCCTTCTTCTCTTCACATTCCCTGGTCATCACCAGGCGCAAGTCAGAACATAAGTCACGGCCCACAGAGGGTACTATTAAAGAAATTAGAGTAAAGACGCAGGCGAGCTGCAGAAGAATCATAGTAGAAAAACCCAGAGACAAGGAGCTGAAAGCACAGAGTCTGAGATGGTGTTGTTCTGACCTTTTAGCTCCTTGTCTCTGGGTTTTTCTACTATGATTCTTCAGCACCTCGCCTGCGTCTTTACTCTAATTTCTTGTCGTGTGCATCTCTTGGTCCTTGTTTCTCCACAGCACGTCGTATGCTACTTTTAATAATTCGCTGGTCGATAAGACCATTCGCGTTTCCTTAGTTTCGAAGTAAATAAATGAAATGTTTTCGGTGAATGTTTCTTTATTCGGGTGCACCAACAACGTTTTCTGTAGGAAATCCGTTTCTGTCTGCATTTTTAACGGCGTCCGCTCCCTAATGTTTTCATGAGCGTTCATGTCCATCACAATTATTTAGCAATAGTAGATCCATTCCAAGTCTCTCGAGTTTCGCATTTCGATTATAAGTTCGCGGCATCCGGATGATTTCGCGTCGGGAGTTGTTAGCAGCAGCGTACTGTAGCGGTCACTTCGAAAGCGAAGGCCTGACGAGAGCGTGTTGGCCAAAACAGTTATCGACCATCACTTTGACGTCAAGTTGAAGCGTTTATTCTGATTCGCAAGAAAGATGCGCGTGTAACTACCAAGCCAATGCCGATTCTAGGAATTTTTCCTATGCCCCTTAATGGGTGGCCAGAGACACCAGCGGACAAGGCATGCACTATTATTAAAGGGGCCGGGGGGGGGGATGATTTCGGACTTTGGTCAAAAATTTGTGGAAATTGCCCTCTGACACTTCTGAAGTAAAGGACAGAAAACCGATTTCGCCTACGTGTCCTAGTTGTGTAACAAAATGATAAATATTGGCATTTCTGGCACCCTCAAGTCACTCCCAGTCTTCAGGGTCACACCTGGTCGCACTCCCAGTGACGTAATTCAGAGTGCCGTGTAGGTTCCCGTGTGCTCTCTTGGAGGACGCTTCCTCTCCCTCTCTCTGCTGACATTAGCGGGCGTTATGCTGCAGCTTAGAGCCGAGAGAGGTCACGTAAGCTTCTGGTCGTAGTTCCTTCGGCTGCCACTCGCGGCTGCAGGTGGGGGAAAATGCTCGACTTTTGCTTTCCGATTATGGAGCGGAATCGCGATATTTTTTAATCAAGGAGATGTTTCCTCTCTCCTTCGGGACACGATAAACGACGTAAAAATAAGAATGGCGAGATGCGAATTCTTTTAATCTTAAAATTGTTGCACCCCCCCTTTAAAATAAAGGACGACCAACCAAGTCTAAATGCGGGACGCTGCATTTATTGCCCCACATTTAGGGCTTGGTTGGTCGTCCTATATTTTAATAATTAATTCCCCAACTGGACAGACTTCTGTCAAATATATACATTCAACGCAGTATTATGCTCAGCTACGGCGTATGCGAGTAACAATGTACTAAATTCCAGACCTAGTTCTACAATGTATCGGGATCGTCAGTCTGCATCCAAGAGCTACTGAAGGCGGGGGATATCGAGACGTGTGACACTTTTCCTGTGCCTTTTAAAAAGGGCATGAACATAGTACCGCGTAGCATCAAAAAGAAACAAATTACGTGAGTCAATCTTTCAACGCTTACCACAGGGAGCCAAGCCTACGCGAGCAGGTGCGTACAACGCTTTTCAGAATATCATAATCGAGCAAATTCCTACCCTCTGTTAGCACCTCACTTCCGCGTCCACCACGGGTACTCTATTTTTCATAAATGAGAGGAAATGTAACCCCCATTTCGGTGGTAATGTTAAACATCGCAAATATTGGAGCAAGTGCTCCGAGTAATGGCACCGCGAACAGCGACGGACAAGGAGTGTCGTCTGCTTCTGCACGGACGCTGAACTCACTCCGGAGCCGGTGCCAAGTTTCAAGGAACTGTGTCTGAACTAGTTCAAAACTGGGATGAACCGAACGCGCCAGTGCAGCGGCGGTGCAACTTCCGGTTGAATCGAACAAGCCAGTTCCTGCACTGCTGAACTAGTTCAGCCAGTTCAGTCGAATCGAACAGGCCTTATAATGCAGTCATGGGGTCAGTGTTTGGCAGGTTGACGACTAGCGTCATCTCACGGAAGAGAAGCGAAGCAAGGCGAGACGATGATGGAAGTGGGAGAAAAATAAGTGCAAACGAAAAGCAAAGATAGGAAAAGCAAAACTGGTTTGACGACATCGCTCTCCTGAGGAGGGAAGTCCGCCGAGTGTTGCGAAGTTGTGGGGTGTGTGGGAGTCTTCGCCTGCTTGCATTGATCTGTCACAATACCCGCAAATGCGGAGATAGTAGGAAGTTTTAGACGAATATTCCTACAACTCCGAGAAGAATAGTAAATATTCCGCCGGCACTTTTGTTTTTCGCAAGCATCGTATTGTAGGAACAACAACAAACAACAGCAACGAGGAAGAGAAAGAGGCTGAAACGGGACGGGCCAGCACCTCATTGATTACAACCTTCAAGCCACCAGCTGTGTATTTTTAATCTATAATCTTTGTAAATATATGAAATACTCTACTAAATTGTTCATTGGAATGCCTTCTGATTTAATTAAGCTGCTGACAGTAATGTTAACTGGTATCTTTAGCGGAGGTATCGGAGCAATCTACTGAAAATCTCCAGTACCGAAGCCGATGTCGTCGAAACGTGCACACCTTTCGCGCGAGTTCCGTTTAACGAGGACGTAGAGGAATGAAACACCAGTCTATGGAGCTTCACTTTTCTTCAGGAGTACTTGGTGCGAAATTTTAAAATGTTCAGCTCAATGAATTCTTTTCTAAATTTTAATTGTTGTTTTCCGAAACAAGAGAACAGCGCAGACACTGGGAAGCTGGTGAATCGTTTAGTTTAAGAAACAACAACATAAGCACACAAATAGTGCTTTAGTTCGGAAACTCACCTGTCATAAATTTTGACGTCATGCTACCTTGTAGCCGTACTACACAGAAAGCTAGCAATGTGAAGCTGCCTTTTCGTTAGTCTTGCCAACTCAAAAACAAAAACAAAAAAAAACACCAAGGAAGTTGCGAAAACCGTCAAAAACCGCAAAATTTAAAGCGCACGGCAAAAATGACGTTTTAGCATTATTTTGCGGCTATGGTTAGTCTAAAACAGAACATTAAATACAATAACCCTTCAAAGGGAGTTGTCTTGTTTGACCCAGAGTGCTTCCATGCACAGAACGATGCCCACGGATTGTTACCAGGTGTTACCAGGTGAGGTTTCTAGCCATACGTGCCGACGTATATTTTCATAGTTCATATTTCTTGCGCAATATTTGGTGGAAGTTTAAAGCTTCAGTGTCCAAATTCACATGCTTTGCAGAACCTTATATTCTCTAGCACAGACTTGTGACTCGTCTGACGTCGCTTGGAACTTTCAGTAACCAGTCTCAAAGTTTAGAACCCTATGGCCTCCGTTTATTTTTCTGAATTGTTTCGCATAGTTCAATGGGCCCATGTTTTCTGGCAAACTTAAAAAACGAATTTATATATTGACGCACAAATAATTTAAAATCAGGTTTCGATGTTTGCCACCATAATACTTCAATTGCGTCGCACCCTTATTCACACTGAAAGCAACTTTGTTGAGTTTAATCATAAATAGTGACCCACTCTAACTTACCACAGAAATAGAGCTATTTACGATTTATAAATGTAATCTAAAAGATCATTTTAGCCACCAAAGAACCCCGCTAACATGATTAAAAACGGCTCGAAATCTCGCCAACCGCAAAATGGCAATTGCTACCGCGAGACAACTCAGAAAATTGCCTAAAGGTTTACGTACACCTCGCGAAACCCACTTTTGCGCGCCACCTTCTTTTCAATATCCTCTCCACTTTTTACCTTACCCCAACTTGGCTCCCCTCTCAGCATAGGAGAGGAGAAGCGCAAAGAGAATGATCTTCCCTGCAGAAAACCAAGGTTGTACGTCGGCCTTTAACTCTGCGGGAAAACCGCTAAACTGGCAACAGTGGTTAGCTTAGTGGCATCGTTCAATGCCGTTCACACAGAGAAATCGTTTAGTTAGGAACTATGTTGTTTCTACAAGTCTTTTTGCATTAAACACACTTAAGAATGTATGTGCATCTTATTTCTTTTTTTTTCGGAACCCGGGGAGAGCAAAGCACTGCGAGGAGAGCTGGGCGAATGACAGGGCCAAAAACCTCTTGAGACGTAAAGGTGAGATCTGAGATGTGGCAGCCAGCGGGAGATTTCAGACGCCTGCAATACGCTCAGTGCCACAGCACATTCTTCCTCTCATTTAGGTCTGAACATATTTCTGGTCTCGTCCTGCGTCGAGCTTTTTTTTCTTTTTTTTTTTAGATTGCAGGGATTGGTTTTTGAGTGATCTAACGGAAAGCAGTCACACAGTCGAAGGGCCAAACTGCGGCTCGTGAACCACAGAAGGCTCTTTGCGGGTCTAAGTGTGGCTCGCAGCTCCCTGGTAAGCGTGCAGCACCCCCTCCCCTCCTCTGCCCCCAATACAAAAAAGCGTTCTGTAATAAAAACGAAACAAACAACAAAAAAACTCAGTATTGGCAGCCTTGTACCACACTACGTATATACAGCGGTACTGCTTTTTGACACACAAATGTGTCCAGTGACCCTGTTTCTTTTATTGTTCCAGAAAAAAATTCCGAACCCTATTCGCACAACAGGTGTCACGGGCAGTGGTTGGCTAGCGAACCATGCATTAATTTTTGCTTAGCGGTTGACGAAACGTTTTGCTGCCTGGTGGTATTTGTTGCAGTCGACAATTATACTTGTTCCCTTTGGAAAGGACTGCTCCCTCCATATCGTTTCGTGCTAAACATAGCCCCTCCCCCCCCCCCCTTTATTTTTCATTCTGCGGCGCTATGCATTCTTGTACTTTTGTCTGCAACTTTAACCCCATGCAACTCTGGCCGCACCTGATCTACGCAAAGAAAGGCTACTGTGCTATCACACGTATCTGGGGCTCTTTTGCCGTAGGACCGCATATTTGCCACTAATCCGCTTTCTGCCCTTTAGCAAGTGTGCATTCCATTATTAGTTTTTTAATATATTCGTAGGGGGTTTATGACACACATTTGAGGATTATAATAGACAAAGACAACACCAGCCTCTCCTATAGCTAAATATTCAGTTAATTTCTTTGGTGACCACCTAACCTAACTTCTCTTTAGGCCCTTTTTATGATATTAACGCAGTCAAGACCAGGAACAGTTTTTTTTCTGTCTCTGCGAACTGGAGCGATGGCAGCAGAGGGCAACTTTCGTTCTTGGCTCGGAAAGGCCGGATTCTGCGGATAGGCACACGGAGTAGTGGCAGACATCAGCTACACTCATCCGAAAGTCATCGCAGATGATGAGAAAGGCAATGACGCACGCTGTTTCCGGCCTCTCTCGCGACGCCAACGTGGTGGCATGCTTGGCCCAAGTCAGCGAAGACGCCCCCACCGGTCACGCTCGTGGGAATACGAAGACCTCCCCGCTATAAACGAACATGTCTAAGCTTCTTGTAAACATTTTTAATAGCAGGCCCTGTGTTGCGTACAATTGACGAAAGGCTACTGTGCTATCGGGTCAAAGGCAAAATAAAAAGGTTAAAGAAAAGAATGACACAGTCTTACTGTCACAGAAATTTGTAGAGAAGTAAAAAGAAATCATATCGCCATATTGCTTCCATGGTGAGCTGTAATAGTCTGAATGCATTTCACGTTCGTCAATTTTTTTTCTTCTTAGTGCTCCTTCTTGGTTGAAGAGGTAAGATGTTTACAAGAAAGCACGACAATGCTCAACATCAATTTGATTATTCATAGTTTCATTAAAGAAAACCTGATTCATCGCGAATGAGCATCACATTTACTCGTGATTAAAGAAACTACGATAAGAAAGGCGACGTGCTACATTTCAAAACGCGCGTGACGGCTCAGAAAAAAATGACTGGCAATTTTGGTTTTAGGTAGAGGAATCCTTCACACTCCATTCAATAGAGAAAAAATTCGTTTTTTGGAAGGGTGAAGAGGTTATCCCGCAGAGATTGGCAGAATGGCTACGTCACACTTGGGGGAGGGAAAGAGGGAAGGTAAATATTATAAAAAGAGAGAGAGAGAAAAAAGGAATGTACATATACAGGGTGTCACAAAAGAAAATTTATACGGTCTTTTTTAGCGCAAAAATATACTAGGCATCGCCGAACACTCATTCTCCGCCCAAAGGTAGCGCTAGAGGTCACAACCAGATGCCAAAGCTTAAGCCCGATCCGATAACTTATTCAAAAGTTATAAGTGATTTTCTTAAAATTTCAATGGGAAAATGGCGGCCGACGCAGTTTTAGAACACATGGGGCTCTATGGCACCAGAAACCGAAAACGGGCGAAAATGGGCTCCATTTTCCCATTGAAATTTTCAGAAAATCATCTATAACTTTTGATTAAGTTATCGGATCGGGCTGAAAGTTTGGCATCTGGTTGTGACCTCCAGCGCTACCTTTCGGCGGAGAATGAGCGTTCGGCGATGCCTAGTTTATTTTGCGGTAAAAAAGACCGTAAATTTTCTTTTGTGACACCCTGTATATATATACATACTTATATATATACGTCTATACACACACAAACACCTATATATATACATATATGTTTATTTTCCCCTTTCCCCTGATATGCATATATATATATATATATATACATATATAAAAGAAAAGGAAAATCCGTACGTTGTTGTCTGTTCATTGAAAAGTATGTCCTGGATTTAGAGTATTCGGTCCAGTTTTGTTTTCTGAAGAAAGCGAATAAAGGAGGTCGTTGATTTGACCCTTTCCGATGCTGAGTCCCATGGTCCGAGCAAGCGAGTCAGGGAAAGAGCTTCTTTGTTGGGAAGATGGAGAGAGTTTGCCAGTTCATTTCGTTGACTTGTGTATAGGCTACACTGGCACAGGATATGTTCGAGTGTGTCTGTGACGGCACAGTTCTCACAGAGAGGAGAATCTAGCTGGCCGATGAGGTTGAGATAGAATCCCGTTGAAGCTACGTTGAGTCGTATTCGGTGGAGTGGAGTTTCAGTCCGGCGTTTAAGACCGCGGTGTGATCGAAAAACAAGGAAAGGGTCAATGCTGTGCAGGTGTCTGTAATAATAGAGCGGATTTGCCCAGAGGGAACTTATCATAGTCCTAACAACATAGTTGATTCTGGCCCTAGCATCCGTTCGTGTAAATGGGATTTTTAAACCAGAATTACGTCGGTGAGCATCCTTGGCAGCTTAATCAGAACTTTTCCATTGAATATTTGAAACATGTAAAATATTGTTTATTTTTATCATGATCGATGGAGGATATAAAGAGAAAATGCTGCTTTTATGTAGCTAGAGCATAATAAAATAGGAGTTCTTATATTGGCAGCTGGATAACCGTAAAAACAATAATATGTTGGTGAATTTTCGGCTCCTTGAAGTTCGCGATCCACTTCATTATAAAAAGAACCTGCGTGCATGATTTTTGGCAAGGCACGAAGAAAGCAAATAATTGCATATTGAGAAGCTTCCAAGTGAATTGCGGCGCACCAATAACGCGAGCCATAATTGGATTTGCGCTGAAAAAACTGAGTCTGCGCTCTAAGAAATCTGAAACGAATACTTTCATGCAGAGCACTTGGAAGAGAATATCGCCTAAATGTACTGTTGAATCTCGGCTAATGACGCTGCTGAACGTATCTTGACGCTGAGGATTGGGATAGTTGGTAGTTCCTTCTTAAAATTACAAACAGCGCAACAACACGGGCCGAGTAGAATAAGATTCATAGCGCGTTTCATGAACTGAATTGTGCAAATAAATGTTAAACAGGTAAAGAAATTGATAGACATAAACTTTTATGCCAGACTGGCAGACACTAATTACACCCTGAAGAGTGTAAAAAGTTGTAGTGTGCAGGTGATGTATGATGTGAATCACCTCTGTCTCGCGAACGTAATGTCGGAACTGACTTTAACGAACGTCACAAGGAAAGCGGAACTGCCCAAATGTTTACCAGTGATGCCTAAGGTTACAGCCTTTGAAAGGTTCTCATCTCGTACGACTGCTCGGCCAATGGGTGTAGGCTCCAAAGTCAGGTCGTCGAGCTCGTCGTGTTTCCTATGTGGTGTGTCAATAAGTGCCTTGACTGGCAGTTTGCTTGCAGTAAAATTGATCCTTGGCGTCTTGAAACAATAAAATATTAATCCTGCCTATCTCGAACTAAGTTATGAAACCAGATTTATTCGATTTAAATGAGATAGACTTGATATAAATCACTGTGGCTACAAAAGGTTGATTCCTTACGACTAGATCTATATTAAAACACGGCAGATTGATTAATCAATTCTACGATCACTGATAAATAATGCGAAAGAAAGTATTACTGCAAATTTAAAGTGCTTTTTATTTAAAGAAGAGTAGTAAGCTGGGCGAGTTGGCCTGTTACCAACGCGTTCAGATATGTAGATGCTTTTCTTTTACTGTACAAAAGGACTGCGGATCAAGATTTGGTTACTACGATTATGGACATTTTTCATACGTGCGGTTTTGGGCTCACCTTTACTTTTGAGAAGCCTAAGGAAGGGGCGTTGCCAATTCTTAGACCTTTTCCTCTCATTGCACGCCGATCACTTGTGCTGGTCATTCTCACCACGTTCCAAAAGGTATTCTTCACTACACATCCTCGCACTCCAAGGTAGTGAAGAGAGGCATTGCTATCTCTTGCCTCACTTCAGCCCTAAAAAAGTCATGTTTCCATGCCATTCACCGGAGTTTCTTGGGCCAAATCGATAGACTAAAATCTTCAGGGTTCCCGAATCAGGTCTTAATTGAAGTGATAGGAACGCTGGTAAAGAATGTAAAAGGGGGTGAAAAAACTAGGCGCCCCGTTGACAAAAACCGAGTGGTGGTTTTGCCATACCTAAACAAAATATCACATAATCTAAAACAAGTGGCAAGTAGGTATGGTGTGCCTGTAGTACTATCAGCCCCTAAAAAAATGCGACAAATTTGTTCTAAGGTTCGTGAAAAAACGGAAAAATTATCAAAAAACACGTGCCACAAAAAACATGCGCGGCCTTTTGTTCCCTGTTCATCGGGCGTTGTATATAGCATTCCTCTTTCATGTGGAAGATACTATGTGGGACAGACGGGACGGTGTCTGAATGACCGGCTACGAGAGCACAAACTTTCTTTAACATCTACTGTAGGAGGTCACCTTTCGGTGCACTGTAAGACCTCTACGTGCACACCATCTTTAGAAAAAAACATCAATCATTGGCCGCTTTAAAGAAAAACAAACGCGCGAGGTGCTCGAGGCGTTCACCATCTTGAGCCTGGCCGATCGCTGCGTTAGTCAGCCGTCGGTAGCTTTAAGCGAAAAGAAGTTGCCTTCTTGCGAACATTTGACTGCGACTGAACTGTTTACCCCCTGGTGCCGTTGTCCCCTGTAAAATATTGTGCTTCATCTTTCTTTTCTTCACTTAATATACCAGAGTTGTGAGTGCGCGCCTGTCTGTGTTCTCGTGTTCCTTCCTCGTTTGTCCTCGTCTCTTTGTGCGCGATTTTTAACCATGCTGTTTAATTAACAACTTTTATATTTATGTCATGAGCGCCATATTTTTTAAAAAAAGAATCTTGAATCTTTTAATTGTTAGAAAAGCTTTTTATTTGCATTTTTTCTTGAATAAAATAGGACCTTACTTTTCTCATTTTCGTTTCTTTATTTTGCGGTCTGATTTGTTGCAATATCGTTACGTAACTAACAAACGAAGGAAGTGAAAGGTGGAAACCAAGCTCAATGCTCCGACTTGCTTGGAAGAGCTTTTCTTTTTGTTCGTGTTCAGTGATATTTAAATATTTCTTACTGGATGATACATTGATTTAACTACAAAACATGAGAACAACAAACGGTAGACAAACGGTAAATAAAATATATGTTCGGGATTATTTCTGCGGGAAGGTTTAATTTAAATCATTGTAGTTAAATGGGTCTGATTTAAATCAAAATTATTGAATAACAACGTAAATCAGGATTAACATCAAGATTTGAATCCCAATTTAGACGTATGTATTTTTATTTTCTTCCCTGCTTTTTGGTAAAAGTGAATAAATAACACGTGGAGCCACAGTACCGACTTGAGCACTGGATGGCCCTTATCCATCGTACAGAACGGACTAAATTGCTCACGTAAGGCCTTCAACCAGTGTCGCCATACCTGAGAGGCCTAACCCTGTATCAACAATCATACATGCATTTACGAACATACTGAGAATATTAGATTTGTACTCATAATAACGAGCGTCTGGAATTATTGATCGAGAATAGGTAACGCGTGCTCGAGCTTCCACACGTCATCCCTCTTCCCGTTGAATCATGTAAAGCACAGCGATGACGCTATGTTTGTCTTCTCACGCCTTCGAGTGGCGGCCCCAGGTGTGCACACACAGACATTTGTGTCGGGGACAAGGTCGCGTGGCCTCCGCTTCCTACGCCGCCGGAAAAAGGAGAGTCAAGGACCAGGCGTCCCACTCGCTACCTGCCCACTCGGCGGATTGCTGCCGGCCGTGCTCTGCTCGAGCTCTCGCCGACTCTGCCCCACGGGGCACACATCTGGCAGCCACGGTGCGCTTGCCAACACACCCGCGCTCAGCTGCCTCACCTTACGTTTCCCAATGACCATAGAGAAATACCTCTCGCTTGTGTACACGTTTGAATGTGGGGCCTCTGGGCGCTGCCATCTTGATGCTGGTGTAAGCAGATTTTAACTCTTTCATTTATTTCGCAGCTTAGCTGCCTGCCGAGTAAGAGACGTGTATCTTCCAAGAAGTGGAAGATACAAGTAAAGTGCTCTACAATGTTGTAATGTTACAAGGAACCCACCACCCTAAAAAGGAGCGTACAAATAAACCCATTTATGGTTGGTTATGACACTTAATTTGCAAGCAAAGCACATACTGCATTCTCAGATAGCAAAATATTTAGACCGAAAGGCATTTATGACCACTCATCTGACATAATTCTGCCGTGCGGGCACTTATTCCTTGCTTTTGATGACCTCGAGATAAAACGAGGACATTGCAAAGTTAACATTATAATAGTAATAAAAAAAATGCTGGCTGTAGATATACCACCCGCATGACATACCAACCACATCCTATCAGTGAGAGCTATTTACTGGAGAGTGACAAGCGCGTTGATATGCACTTGCCACTCTGCCTATTCTATTTTTTTTCTTCCCGTAATTTTTACTTTACATTTTGATGCCCACTTGTCACTCCCCTTGCTTGAGTAGATTGGCATGAAAAATAACAATAAAACGCACAAAGCCAGAACCAGGACAGAAAGAAAAAACCTCCTATGTATAACAGACGTTGTTAATAAGCAACTTTCAGCAACAAAATATCTAGTTGTATGAGATACTTGTCTGCCCATCCTTTTCTTTTGATCAGCACCGAAGGCTGGCATTAAGTAAATTATCCGTCCATTTCCTTTGTGTAATTTTTAATTTACAATATATTTATACGCAGCGTCTATGTTTTACTTGCCACCATTAACATTTATGTATGCGTGCTCGAAAACTTAGCAGTAACTGTAGATACTGTTTCTGATTTCGCATTTCTCGGACAGTTCGCGGGTACGTTCGACATTACAGAATGACGTAGTCCCTCTGCAGCATTGCGGAGTTCTGGTTCGTTTCTAAGACGCAAACCCAATGCGCCGAGAAAGTGAGGGAGAGGAGGAGACGAGAGGGTACGTCAGAACGCCGAGCTCTGATTGGAACGAGTAGTGGGCATACCTAAGGCTAGCTGCCTTCGTCTCACACTGCACTCGTCGAACGCTTTCGAATGCGAAAGCCGAACCCCCTTTCGCCGGCATTCCGCGTTCTAACACGTTCCACCAGTGCAGTGCAGAAAAAGGCAGCTAGCTTTAGGTCTACCCACTACTCGTTCCAATCAGAGCTCGGCGTTCTGACGTCACTCTCTCTCCTCCCTTCCCTCACTATCTCGGCTGATATCGTTCAGAAGCCTCTGCAACGTACTGATACTCAGCTATGGCAGGCCTATGTCACGATCGCTGGTTACATCGGAGAGGATACTTGTTAGTTGGCACTTCATGGAGCACGAAGTACCGATGCAATTTCCGTTGAAGTGCAGAAAGGGTGAAGCTGTCGTACCGCTGCACATTTTTCTTTCTAGTACCCTTGGGCGATCTTACGGTCGCCAAACGAAGCCTTTTAGGTTTTGGAGACTTCAGAGGACCACTCAGAGCCTCCGTTTTTAGCCGCGCGGCAGTTCGCTTGGTTATGCCGTTGAGATCGCTAACAAACCGGCGTACGAGAATAATGGAGAGACCCGGCACCGCTGTCTCACTTCTGCACACACATTGACCAGCACTTGCTCGGTTTGTTTTAAAAACTTTTGTTGACAAACTTTGAGACAATCCTAGTGTGCGAACAAAGAGGTGAGCTCACGGAAGGTACGAACGATGCACACGAGAAAGACACCACGTTTGTTCTGCAGAAAACTAAAAACAAGTTGCGGCGAACTTGAGCCACGGAAACCCAAAGGATCTAAAAAAGAGTGCTATACGTTTGGCACGTCTTGACTAATATTATGGTAACATTGTGAAATCAAACCTGAAAAGAAAAGCACTATGTTTATGGAATGGTCAAGTTACGAGCAACAGATTATTTTGGTTAAATTATACTCACTTGCGCAGTGAAATAGTGTGGTTCGACTCTGTAGCCTTGGGTGCATTAATTGCCACGTGACGTCGCCTCAAATATATATATATATATATATATATATATACACTTTCAAGAACCAGTCGCCAAGTGAAAACACCACTCTATTATGCTGTTCACTTTGATCAACAATGCGTTTTTCTAACCATTATCAACATAAAACCGCGAGGTCTCCCTGACCATCCTTTCGTCAACGTCGACACTCTTATTGAACTTTCGTTTTGTCCCGTAAGAGCGTCGAATCAAATCCTTGGGGAAAGCTTGTTTGCAACCAACTCGCCACGTTCTTATAAAGAGTTGGCGGACTCGTTACTGCACAAAAAGTCAAGTTTTCTCAGTGATGTTTCGTTTTTTTTTCTGTTTTTTTCGGTTTTCTACAATTACAGTCATAATATGGATTGCTTAATATATTTCCGCATTTGGGCTACGGAAGTTAAATGTCCGCTACGTATATTTTTATACTGAACACGTTCAATGAAGGTGGAAGAACCATAGGGCATTCAAAAGCGAAACAGTCTGTAAAAGTAGCGCATCGCAGTAAAAATAAGAAAACGCATTACAGCTTGTCCATATGGCACCTGCTCTGAAAGAATGCTTACGAATTTACGTTCAACAGTCGAGAGGCTGTCGTTGCGCCATTGCAGTCACAGAGAGCGTACGCCTGCGGGGCGAAGCGTGAAGAACAGACTCGTATGTGTGCTTCGAGTTGTGTAGGGCAAGGCCGGAAACGCCCACAAGCAGGCTCCCATCCGCCAGCGAGCAACAAGTTCAGGCCATCCGTGCTGCCCACACATTTCTTCTTTCCTCGAAAGCTATAAGCTTGGAGACAAATTACTTATTTGAAGCGATTCGTAGCCAGGGGTTCGATTGCGACGTGTTTTATATAGGTATTACTGTGCCCGCACAAATAAAAATAAAGTGCTTCACCGATTACTGACAACTTACAGGTGCGAAAAGCCATTTAATTTACCTCGACAGAAACGCGATTAAAAACGGGAATAATAGTTGCGACGATTCTAGGCGTCAAAAAGAAGTTAAAGAAGCCCTAGATGACTATGTACCGTTTATGTTTAACAGTGACTTTGTTTTAAAATACACACTTCCCGTAAGTCAATCTTTCTTCCTCCCGGTGTTGTTTCGTCCGAAGAGTGAGCGAGGCTGAATAAATAATACTGTGTTATAAACGTTCCTCGCATATGTGAATCCATCTTGTGGGTGCTTTCGATTGAGTTGTAACTCAACCAAAATGTATTGAATTACGTTAGTTATTTTTTATCGTTCAAAAAAGAAGAAAGGCTTTCCGGGCGTTACCGGAAAAGTAAATTCAAACCCGTTAGAAACAATTGCGTTTCTTGTAAAAACCAGACGGAAGGTATGTTCCTAACATTTTACTGTTTTCGTTAAAAATGTATCTGCGCTCTAAAAAAAAAACTATTTGCGTCTACTTTACCGCACAACACTCGGGTAGCCAATCGCCGAAATCTTTAGAGGCAGCTCAGCGAATGACGATGTCGGAACATATGCTTAGACCATAAAACGCAATCTGAGTTTTGACAAAAAGACAATGCAAAACGTCACGCTTGCATTGCTTAATGTCACACCTAAGACTGCGTTATTGGTATAATCATGTGTTACGGCATCGTCATTTGATGAGCTGCCTCTGTGAGTTGCGGTGATTGGCTAATCGAGTGTTGTGCGGGGAAGTAGACGCACAGGCGTTTTTTTAGAGTGTGGGCGATTGGGTGGCCGAATGGGCCAGCGCACACCAGCTCGGAGCACGTGGAGCGAAAGCTCGCGCTGCAGAACCCAGGGATCGTGGGCTCAATCGCTCAATCCCCCCAATATTTTAACGCTATCGGCAAATCGATTGAACTATACGGGGCGCTTTGTCCAGCTTGTTTTCCACACAGCTCGGCGTTTATCTAACACAAGGGCCGCGCATTAGATAGTTTACGTCATCTTCCCCCAACCGTCCTGATCGAGCGCGTGGGACAGATGCTATACGCTACACGCTTCAGCGCTCAGTCCACTGATTGAACACAAGTGGCAGCCTTCGCTTTCCCTGCACCGCGCTAGCCAATGGTAAGGGGCGGGGAAAGCCCTGCGATCCAGACGGTCCCATAGGTAGCCACTCCGCATATCAAGGCGTCGCCGAGGAACCGTGTGAGCTGTTTCGTAACTCCTGGACAGGACGAAGCAATCATTCCACTACCAAGTTGTGGGTGATGCGACTCCGCGATGTGGCTTGCCGAACGCTTCCCAAGTTCGGCCGGCTGCGGTTCGTGGTTGTCGCCGGTCGGACCCCGCCCGCCCCCTGCATTCTCGCTGTTTCTCGTGGGAGGTTCGAGTGGGCAAACTCGGTGTCTCCTTGCCCCGGTCGCGCCAACGTCCACGTCCCACCATGCGGGCAAGAAGAGACGAGAGATGTTCCTCCTACTATTCCTGTAACCGCGTCACCCTCTTCTTTCTTCTATTGCGTAAGACATGCGTGTGTGTGTGAGCGTTTTTTTAGGGGTGCGGTCGTCCACTTTCAGAAGTGTATCTGTGGAGCGTGTCGGTGGCTCCTCGAAATGGCCTTACCTCGAGCCACTTTCTACTTTTCTTTTTATTTTTGTTGTTGTAACGCGTGTCAGCGGTCGAAACTGGTTCACGACTCATGGGCATTGATGGCCGAGCGTGTTAGCGCACCGCAGCTCGGAGCACATAAAGCGAAAACTCGCGCTTTTGATTATTTTGTCTCGCCTGCAAACGGCCTCCTCATCATCATGTTTATGTTTATATCAAAGTCATGCAACGTCCTCCTAGTTTCAACGGCACAGCAAACCTACATTGTATGAGCCCCTAGTTTCAACGGCACAGCAGGCCTTTCTGCTCTGTCATGGCTTTCCTTAGCCTGAAATTATTATTTATTATTTTAGAGCGCAGCTCTTAGGCGCCCGTTTCCGGCTTCAGCGGCGTCGGCGTAACCGCGCGGTGCATTAATGGACGTTTCCCATGATGACGTCACACGTAACGTCACGCGTGACGTCACGAGGGTCACCAGTGACGTCACTCGTGACGTCACCATGCGTTACATTATCAATAAATTCCCCGCTAAATTTAGCAAAAAGATTATCCGCTAAATTTAGCTGAAAAAATATCCCTACATATAGCAGAAAAATTTCCCCGCTATATTTAGCGGAAAAATTTCCCGCTAAATTTATAAGAAAATTTTCCCGCTAAACTTAGTGGAGAAATATCCCCGTTGAATTTAGCGGAAAAAAGTCCCGCTAGATTTCGCGGAAAAAAATTCGCGCTAAATATAGCAGAAAACGTTTTCCGCTTATTTTAGCAGCAAGTTTAGCGAAACATTTCCCGCTAAATGGGAGGCGGGCAGGAGAGCAGGATACGGATGAGGAGGAGGGGCATACCCTCCTCTCCGTACCTTCCTCCTCCTCAAGAGCTGCGCTCTAATTCGGCGTTACAGGTGATTGTAAAGTCTTTCACTTTTTTATTAATATTATTTCATCAATAATAATATTATTATTTTATCATTAATAATAATATTATTAGTAGTAGTAGTAATATTATTTTATAATATTATAAACACATGAATTCTGGGTTCGAGCCCCACCCCTGCCCATTTCGATCTGCATGAGCATGGTACCGGCGTGAGGTCGTGGATCACTACTGTGTAATGCACGCTAAAGACCCTAGGCTACCAGTTGTACTGCACTGGGTAAATTTCTCAACTACAGCGTAAACCAGTGCGCCGCGCCTCAAAGAGAGTCCGACCTTACGCTGTGTAGGCACGCAAGGCAAATTTGATTCAGTTTTTGGTTTACGACTTCACTGAACTCTTGGTAAAAAGCAATGCACTAGAATAATGCTCAAGTAGTAAAAGTACACTCTTCGTATGGCAGCCTATTGAGAGTATTGTCTAGGTGTACGAAAAGCGTACTTGTAGACTGTACAAAAAATATACTTGTAAATACAAAAGTAGTACAACGAGTCGGGCGTTCCTGAGCGGCATTGCGACTGTACTATCAATGTACGAACAAGGAGCTATTGAAGTATAATTACGGCATACTTCTGTAAGTACAGTATCGATGAGCTTAACGTGCACTATAATTTTACTTTAAGTTCATTTAAAGTGTACGGAATATCTACCGATAAATTCCGGTAAGTTACTGGAAAATTACTGGGGGTACATGCCGCATGGATAAGCTATGACTGCTGTATTTGTGTTGTTTTGTGTTGTTGTTCAGTTGAAGAAGGGGATAGCCGGACGAGGTGCAAATATGTAGAATTCAGTGAATTACTTGGGTGATTTGAAATGCGTATTTAGAATTACACGAACTCGCTGTGAAATATCACTCCCGTACTATAGGCATTTTAGAGCGCAGCTCTTAGGTGCCCGTTTCCGGCTTCAGCGGCGCCGGCGTAACCACGCGGTGCATTATGGGAAATGTCCCATAATGCAACACGAGGGTCTCACTCGTGACCCGCGCGCCGAATTATGGGGCGTTTCCCATAGTGTCGTCACACGTAACGTGACAAGTGACACGATGGTCCCGCGCCTCGGCATTATGGGAAACGCTCCAATGATGCAACGCGCGGGTCTCACTCGTGAGCCGCGCGTTGCATTATGAGACGCTTCCCATAATGACGGCACCGTGACATCACGAGTGACGTCGCTAGGGTCCCGCGCGTTGCATCACGGGAAACGTCCCCATAAGGCAACGCACGGTCACCTGACCCGCACGCTGCATCATGTACGTTTCCCATAGTTCCTCCTCCCTCCTCCCCTCCTTCCTTCCTCCTCCTCCTCCTCCTCCTCCTACTCTCGCCCCCTTGCCCTTTTACTTCCCACCCGGCATGCACGTGCGAGGTCGTCGGAAACAAAGGCTAGTTTGTCCTATCAGGATATCATCGTCTCTGGAGTTGGCTGGAGCTGGTCGCCAACGGGTCGAAGTCAAAGTGACCAGCTTCCAACATATCGTGGTAACAATCACTCTCATCGCTGCTGCGATCACTGTCGAAGATTCCAACGAAGCGAGCTATACCGTAGACGTCATCGTCTCAAAACCGAGTGCTTGAAACTAGGAAGGGAAACGAAGAAGCTGAGGCGTGAGTCACTGAGAGAGCCTTGTCTGGGTGTGTATGCCAGGGGACGCCTGGCGTTGGGCGAGTTGCTTCGCAGACCCACCGAACATGGCTGCCTTCCCAAATGGCGGCGTACACGAGGGTCCCGCATGCGGATCGATCCATTCACGAAACTATCGCGCCATTTACAAAACGAATTAATCGAAAATATACTATCGCGCCATTTACAAAACGAATTCATCGAAAATATAAGCACACAATGGGTCGTAGCATGTAGTGTTGTTATGTTATATTTTATTTTTCGCGTGTCCTAAATCTTTTAAGAACCGGCTTGCTGAATCACACTTGCGTAACAAAGCATTCTATAACTGAGTAAATAGCCCCACTAATGCAGCTTTCCTGTAATACATGATTAAGTTTGTTATGGTCACTGGCAGAAACGCAGGTCATAACTTTTTATGTCCAGGCTCCTTGCTTCGTGCCCCTTTTTCGTCGTTCTCATCTGCTAATACCATAACTGCGTCTCTTAGGACGTGTCTATGCTTCCTTGGTTTGTGATTCGTTCTCAGCTTTCTAACCAGCTAATGAGGCAGTCTTCACTGGCTGCCGTGCATCATGAAACTCGGAGCTCTCCGTGACCAGTTTAAGGAGCAAACAGAAGCAAACAGCTATTGATAAGGCGGTATTCAATAGAATATGATACACGTATATGATTAGTTAGGATATTAATGAATTAGTGAAAAAATATATTAGATTCGAATTGATTACGGAAGAAAAAAGTCGTAGAATATAAGAGGGTGTAGATATATGTGACCTACATTATGTCTAACAGCTGAGGCCATCAACTCAAGTGTCCTCGAATGTATGCGGGATGCATTAACCTGTCCCTGTAATGCTGGTCGGTGTTCGCAGTGCATTGTCAGCGCTAGCTCCTCTTTATCGACTGCCGAGAATAAATACCTTGATTGAGAGGAATGCATACACGTTTAACGCACATTCCACCCAAACAGGATAGCTTTTTTTTTTGTGGCAAATGATAACGGTAAGTTATTTCAGACTATGCGCAGCGAACGGCTAACCCCATGGCGTCACGGGAACACCCAACGTAGAGAACTTGAAACGCTGAACGGTTATGTCATTACTTTCAGTTTCCTCGGATACAAGCATAATTTTAACACGCCGGACGACACGCCTGATTAAAATCTCTTCTGTATAAAATGCCAAGTCATAATTCTTTTTTAAAGTTTTTGACTCGACGGAATATAGTGTAAACGACATCCATTACTATCCAACATTCCAGGCCTAAATTGCTACATCTCCTACTTTCCTTATTGTTCGATGGGTAGTTACACCGATAAAAACAGCCTTTTCGAGCAAACGTCTTTGGGTACAAGAAAAAGGCAGATAGCCCTTACATAGATGAGATCGCAATGTAAACGTTTACGTTTAAGACTATCAAAAAATGGCGCTCATTCATTGAAGTCGTGCTTGCCTGCTTCTCGGTCATTTTCTGTTGAAAGTGTTTACCCCTTTCCCCGGATTGCATAGATATAACTGGCAAGTCAAAATCCAGATTGTAGCATCGATGCTTTTGCGTTTTTTCCGTGTTTAGCTTGCTCTCAAAAAGTGAACTTAAACTCCAAGCGTCATCTATGTGTTATTCAACAGGGTCTTGTAAAATCTTATCTTCGCAGAAGGCAGCGCGCATGGCGAAGGCGTACAAATCTTTCCTGCGTATCTGAATGCTTGGGAGATTTCGAAACGTTCGATTTCTCGATACCCGTACTCCGTGCCGCAGAGAGCGTAAACGAAACGGATGCCCTCCCAAGCAAACACTGCTGTCTGCTGCAGGCACGCCCAGCGCCTGATCGCGAATGCGCGTCGCCGATTACATGGCGCCGCGACCTTCGTCTCCCCCCCCCTCCCCCGCCCCCCCGCAGACCTAAACCACAATTCAGTTTCCCCGCTAGATTTGGCGGGGAAATTGACGCCACGCCACCTGTGAACCCCGTTTCTCCGATAGTGGGAGCTGATAAAAATAAAGGTTCTTTTTCACTCCCTGAAACAACGGCTCAATGTCTTCTGAAATCATTTTAAACGATCGTACCTTAAATACTGCATTTGATGCATTACAGGACTTTAAAACTAAAGGTAGTTGCCACTTTTTAGTTTCGCGCTTCTCCAAGCGGCATACCTAATTTATCTGGAATTTATTTTAGATTGCCCTGTGTGAAAATGGACTATGTGCATATTATCAAAGACATCTAACAAATTTTCTGTAGGAGAGGTTAATGACGCCAAGCTGATCAGGACACGCGATTCCATTCTGCTCGAGTTTAGTTTATGACATACAGGATACGTAATGTAATGTTTAGGGTAAAAAGACAATTTGGTTAGTAGCTTATAATATTTCAGGGAATTTCTGATATCTCCAACAAGATTAAATACTACAAATTTATTTCCAATAATAATGAGGGGTGGGGAGAGTCCATAGATAATCACCAAAACTACTCTTCTTGAACGTCACTTTTTATATATCACCGTTGAGATAAAATAAAATGTAAGTGAATTTCTATGTCCCTTGTCGACGAGTGTCTTCTTTGTCGAGAACTGAAAACAGCAAAGTTTAGATGGGCTCATTGTCGGAGCGAGTCGATCAGTGATTCAACGATTCGAAATCGACGCATGAGCAACGGACGCAACCCACTGCCGCCGGAGGTCTTGGTCGCTTAGAAAGCGATGAAGTTTAAAGACATAGCAGCCGCGGTTGCCCTGTCGGACCCCGTGCTCGATACAAATGTCCTCGGATAATATTCTGCACTCTCGGTTGTTATTCGTGCAGCTTATTACCGAACAATGGTGTCCCGATGGCCGGGGGATTGTCGTCATTGAGTGCTCTATGCTCTAATTAAATCTAGAAGTAGAGAAAAGGAGGAAACCGCGAAGAAAACAAGAGAACTTGGAGCAACACAGGCGTCCAAGGCGTTCATCCGGGTCTTGCACTCGTTCCTAACACACCAGCAAGGAGGAAAGCGACGGTAGCCTTTCCCTTTTCTCTCTTGCCCTCTTTCACTAAAACGGTCTATAAAGCATCCTCACAGCGGAGCCACGTGCCTGCATTATTAATATCCATACCCTATTAGACTAGTTCAAAACTTTTGTTAATAATTGCTTTTCCTAGGTTTCCAGTGACAGTTCTAATTCCAATTTATGTGCACGTGTATAAAAGCATGAAATGTTTTTTAACGGAACACCCCAATCTCAAAATGTTGAGCGTCCGTCGGTGCAATTTCCGCTAAATTTAGCCGGGAAATTGACGTAGCGTGACCAATACAGCAGTGGGAAAATTTACGTCACGTGACCTACATATCAATTCAGTTTCCCGCTAAATTTAGTGAGAACATTTACGTCTTGTGACCCAAACACCAATTTAGTTTCCGTGCTAAATTTAGCGGTAAATTAACGTCATATGACCAAAACACAGTGGAGAAATTGGCATCACGTGACCTATACGACAATTCAATCTTTCCACTAAATTTAGCGGGCAAATTCACGTCTCGTGACTTAAGCTCCAATTCAGTTTCCATGCTAAATTTAGCGGAGAAATTGACGTCACGTTATCAAAACAGTGAAAAAATCGATGCAACGCGAACCATATGTAAATTTAGTTTCCCCGCTTAATTCAGTGCAAAAATTCACGTCTTCTGACCTAAACACCGATTCAGTTTACCCGTTAAATTTAGCGGAGAATTTGACCTCACGTGACCAAGACACAATGGAGAAATTGACGTCACATGACCCATACGTAAATTCAGTTTCCTCACTGATACTTAACGGGAAAATTCACGTCTTCAGACCTAAACACAAATTCAGTTTCCCTGCTAAATTTAGCGGGAGAATTGACGTTACGTGACCTATACACCAATTTAGTTTCACCGCTAGATTTAGCGGAAAAATTGACGTCCCGTGACCTATATAACAATTCAGTTTCCCCGCTATAAAGTTACGATGCAGGTGAGTTGGTGGTTCATAATGTACAACTGAAAACAGTGCACAAATAACAAAGACGAGGAAGGTGTAGACGAGGACAGGCGCTAAACTTGCCCTGATTATTTAATAAACAGTAAATCACCGATCTAACATTGCACATCACTATCGCGTCGACACGTGCTGCAAAAAGATCACCTCATTCTTGCCGTAAACATACCGGAAGTTCAACTGACGCTTCTCGCGCCTTCCTTTCCTATCTCAAAAGCTTCCAGCAGATCCTCTTGAAGTTTTATCAATCCCTTTCTCCAAAATCGCGATACCTACCACGCTTTTACAGTTCTTCCACGTAGACTGAAGTTCACTAAGAATCAGGTTTGTTGGGCCTATCATCCTCGCACAAAGAAGGGCCTTTTGCCGTATGATGCAGCTCCTTCCAAGCTGGTCAAGAGGGGCATTGCGTCATCATGCTTGAAAACTGCCCTGGAAAAAGCTTGCCACCATACGCTTCAAGAGAGCTTTGCGTGGCCGGTGGAACGGTTTCGGCACTGCAGGTTACCCAGCGTCACTTTTCTTGCCTGTAGCCGAAAAGCTTATTCGAAAGATTAAGATAGGACACAAACAGCGTAGGTACTAGGGAATGACAAATCAAGAGACCACAGGTAATACCTTATTTACAAACGTTTTCTCATAGTATGAAATATATAGCGGGGCGGTATGATCCACCGGTCGTCTTCTCGGCGCCTTGCAAAATATCGCAATTGTGCTCTAAGGATGCTGGTAAGGGGCAGAAATTAAACAAATGCACAGTCAACCATAGAAGAAGGTGCGTTGAGTGCAGAGGTGGAGGTAGGGCTCGAATCCCGTTGAATTGTGGTCGAGCATCCGCCGGACAGATAAGCTGCTGTATCAACGACCGTGCGCGCGAGCACGAGTTGTCGCTGAGAACAACTGTGGGAGGGCATCTATATTTACACGGTATGACTTGCATGTTTAATACCAATGTTGACTGTATCACAATTTTGGCGAAAATGGTTGTGAAAACAACATAAAAAAACTCCTGCAATTTCTTGAGATAGAAAAAGAAGGCGCACCATGCGTCAGTCAAACCTCGGTTTTTTACGCAAGAAGGAGGTGGCCTTTTGCAGCACGTGTCAACGCGATAGCGTTGTTGTTCGATGGTTTTCCTTTTATTAAGTAATCGGTCGAAGCCCAGCGCTTATCCCGCATACACGTTCCACGTCTTAGTTATTTGTGCGCTGTTTCCAGTTCTATAATGTATAGAGCTCTGCGAACTTACGTAATATTTTTTTACGATTACACTATTAAAGTAGGGTGACGGGAGCCGTTAACAGCATGCTGTTTGAAAGCGCTCATTCTTACATAAGGACCGATACAAGAAAGGCGACCACGAAACAAATCTACTAGAAAGGAAAATTAAATGGGAGTGACGTAAGATCATTTAAAGAAAACAACATATTTCCCGTCGTACACGATGACTACATAGCTCAGATTTCAGGAGAGAGGTTTTACGAGAATGGATACCACGCCTAATGGGAGTACAACTACGGCACCTTATATTCTAGACAGCACGGACGTAGCGGGGTGCCTATAAGTGAATTGCTTCTGGTGTCTCGCGCCTAGTCAGGGACAGCCTATGGGAAGCGGTAGGTGTTCCGAGCATGTTATTACAAGTGTGGTCACGTAGGCCAGTTACTTCATGACCGAAGGTAAGAAATCAGCGCACACTACCAAGATCTTAACACCGCTTCTGCAATGAATGAAACAGCGGCGTCAGTAAAAAAAATAATTAAAACGTCTAAGAACAATTTGTTTAGGAAGAACAGCGACAATGGTGAGAGGCCAGGCCTAGCGATGTGCGAATATTGGTTCAAATCGAATAGCACAGTGCCACACTGCGAGCGAAAGTCAAGACAATCGGTTCTCTTTACAGTGTAAAAGCTTGAGGTGGCACTGCACTATTCGAACAACTATTCGCACACCCCTAGCCACGCCCGACGTTTCTTAACGTGTCAGTGACGGCATTCTTACATATCCGATGCGTGTGTTTTCCCGTGAAACATTTGGGAGAGCCTAATCGCTGAAATCTGCCGAGGGTGCTCGGCGAACGAAGAGTGCTGAAAATGTTCTTAGACATTATAAAACAGTCTGCTCCAGGACACCGGGCTTGACGTAAGCACGTGATACGTCATGCTCACGGCGAAAGCTGTTTCTGTTTGTCCAAATCAATTATCGGCCAGGTCATTCGCCTAGCTCTCTCCATAGATTGCGGCGATTGCCTCTACCGCGGGAGTTTTCCAGGAAAGTGGACGCACAGGATTTTTAGAAGGTAGATCAGATTTTGAGTACGTTTATATATGACGCGAACAAAATATACAAGACAACGCCATCGCCCTTGCTCACGGCAACTCGTGTTGTCTGCTGTATTCTCGGTGTCTAGGTTTAATTCGATTACTTCAGTACGAGCTTATAGCGCAGCATGGGCCTTTGAATGTGCGGGTGAGTTATTAGCAATACGAGCGGAGGAAGGTCTTCCAATACGTGGCCAAACAGGGTCTTTATGCACCCAGAAAACTTTGTAAAGCAACCACGTTAGGAAAGTTTCAAGGACGAAGGGTCGCTAATGAAGCTAGGCCTTTTTTTTACTATTACGCGCATTGGTTCCGCAATAAAACGCAATCGTTTCCGCAAGAGATTCTTTGCCAACAAGAGGGCGGCGAATTATGCCATACAGCGCAACTAACCAGTACCTCATGCATGGCACGTTGGCCTCGCGCCAGCTGACTGATGGTGCCAAGTTACTTTTTTGGTCACGAGCTCCCCAAGAGAAGATACAACATGTTCTGCAAAATAAAACCTACCCAAAATATGAGAGGAAAACCAAAACACTACGGCCCGCTTCAGACGGGGCAACTTTCCCAGCAATTTGTGTTGTTGCTGGCGAGTTGTTCCCTAGCTTTCCCTAGCGCGTCACGAATTGCTCGGATCGCCTCCGTTTCGAAACGGACAAGCAACTCGGACAACCTGGAGACGTTTGAAGCGGCGGCAGCCAATCAGGGCTGCGATATTTTCATGTGACACTCTGTGCTGACAATGACAACTAATGCTAATAATGACAACTAAAGACTTGGTACTGGTTTGAAATTGATTGTCTTTGGTATAAACAGCTCGAAAGATAGTTAGTATTCTAAACGCCATTTAAAAGTATAAAAAACACGTTTAATCGCGCGTAACTGTGTGTATAAATAGTGCAAAAGAAAGTTTTACAAGTTTTATGGTGATGATGCCAAATCGCAGCGATCCACTCCTGCGTCTGTGAACTCGGATGGCCCGTGTTACTGATGTTGCCACGTTAAGTTGCGAAAGCGCACGTGATAGACACGGAGCCTGTTAAGTAACGAAGGATTTTGTTAGAAATAAGTAAGATTTGTTTTAGAAAAGTTTATCTTTCTACAGTTGCGTCGGCATTGTTTTATTTTTTTTTCACTGCCTATGTTTGGGTCGGCATTCTTGGGTGTTTGCTTGCAGACCCGCGGCGGTGGGGGGGATGCGCTCGCGGGATAGCATGAACGGGAAGTGGTCTTCCGCCCCGCGCGCGGGGGGCTTCGAGCAGCCGCGGGGCTAGAGAAGAGTCGGACCCCGGTCGTTAACAAACGGATCGGGTGTCGGTTTGGGGCGCCGAGCAGCGGTACTTCTGTCCGCGCTTGTGGCTTTTAAGCGGGTGTGCTTGTGTCCGGCGTATTTCGCCGCTTAGTGTAGAAACTTCGCTTTTAATCTACGCAATAACTTAACTGTCTGGTGCCAACTAGGCGGCAGCGGAAGCATGTGGTGACTCTACAAGGAATTTGGGTTTGACCGTTGAAGTGTCGGAGGGGGTCACGTTGACAGCTCGCTGATCATTGGGTAAGAGTGTACCACGTGACAATGGACAAATTTGAAGTGATTGGTCCATCTCTGGAGGGAAAGGAGGCCCCTACGAGTCTAGAAAAGGGCTGCCGAGAGGAGTCCCGGGGATTCGGCTTTTGAGATCGGGAAGATTCGGCTGTTGAGACTGGGGCTAAAGTATGGGTTGTAATTTTGGGAGTTTGAATTGTAAATTGTTGTTGACTTGTTGTCGTTTTGTTTTAAAATAAACGTGGCCACACGGCCATCGTAAACCTACCAGCGTCGTAATGTGTCCAGCGGGATCGAACAACTTTTAGTTTTTTTTTATTATTCAACTTCCCGGGGACTTTCATCGGGCGATCACCATCATCGGTCGTCACCATCCTCAGTCCTGACCGGCCGGACCCCCCCCCCCTCCCTACGGAAAGTTGACTGAGCCACACATCCGAAAACGTCTGTTCGTCGAGTCGTGCCGTATTCAGAACACACCGGGGAACATTAACAGGTCCCTAGGTGCCATACCTCTATTTACGTCCAGGGCCTGCGTCACGTTAACAAAGCATCAGCTCAATAGAAGAGGCAGAAGAGGTCGAAGTCTCGCTGTCCCATTCCATTTAGTCAACCCCTGAAGGAGTCAAGTCAACCCCGAAACGTCGGTAACTGATTGTTTCTGAGCTTTTGGTTTGAGATTTATTTGTTTCTTATTGTTTCCCCAGACCAGACAGATCTCCTGTCGAGGATGTTTACTTTTTGGCTTCTTTACTTTCACACAGTTAAAATAATAGTTATTGAAGTCATATTTTCAATGATTTTAGTAAATCATTACGATAAATAATATTTAGTATGCCTTTATACTTAACAATTACATTGCAGCAAATTCACGAAGAGTACTTTCGCGCTAGCGCTTGTAGGCACAACACGGCCACCTGAGGTAACGTACAATCTCATGCCAGAACTTTTAATAAGGCTCCCCACAACTATTTCATTGAAGTATCAATGCCAGAAAGGGCGACATTCGAAGACAAGAAAAACACAAAAAACAACGTTCCTAACACGTGCGCCAAAGCACGGTGTATGCTCCGAAGACACAACAGCCATTCCCAGAAAGAGATCAATGCCCTGTGATCCTCGCGCCCTTGTCATGGGCAGTGTCGGGCGTACTTTGAGACAGTTATAGCCATAACACAAAGATGCGGCCTGAAGACTGCGCATTTACAGCCTGCAGACCTTGAGTTAAGCCTAAGTTATGTGTCTGGACGTCCGCCGAGATGCGCTGAAATCCCAGGATCAGCGTAACTCAGGAGCACCATTGATGGGGTACATTCCACAGCCGTGCCTAGTCTCCAGAAGGGAGATTAGGCATAGTCCTGAAACGCGAGGATGATTAAACGTGTTGACGAGCGGAATAAAGCGGGTAATTTGGTTGTTTGGCTCTCTAAATCATCAATGTACGACCCTCCATGGTTATTGAGAGCTTTAGAACACCTTTGCAGTATAGGAATTACGTTGGTTCTTTCTGGCTCAAAGTTTGTACCCTCCATTATGTTCTTGTGTCACGTGAAGTTGGAGCACGCATGCCACGGGTTCGTGGCCGAAGCAAGCCGCTTAAAAACCCTCTCGGAGGCTTTTCTTTTTATTTTTTTGCTTTTTAGTGTCTCAGCGGACATTGCAGTTCCTGGTACTATGTTCCGCAGCTAAAGGCCTCGCCTGTTACGGCCGACTGAGAGAATAAATGTGGATGCCGTTTTTGCAGCTGCAATGGTGCCATACAGATGTGGCTGGGTGGAACGGAGCACTTCAGTCTAGTAACGGGATATTGGAACAATACCTTGCTTCCGGTTGAACAAGAAAATAGATGTCGCCTTTTCTGTCCAATTCTAGTCTCGACTACGAAACCACCCGGTAGCTTGTTCTAGCTCATCGAATCAAAAGCGGCGACTGTCATTAGCCGACACGCGCAGCTTAGTTAGAGAAGCGGAAAGGTCACATTGTGCGAGGGCCAGATTCACTAAGAATATCTTAAGAGATTTTGCTAAGAAGTTCTGAAGTTACGCACATCGTGAGAAGTTTTCAAATAAATTGATATTCCAGAACGCATTCTTCAGTGAGAGGAGGATAACGCCGAAGCACGAGAACTTCCAGTGTGTCGCAAGCTCCCGATCCCGCGAGAGCGGGCTGTTGCTATGGCGACAGTGTCTTCTGCAAACACGAACGGCCAATGGGAGAGCTGCGCATGTTTTGGAGCACGAAGCCTTGAACCAAAGCTAACATATGCAGCGGTCCTTCGAGCATCGCTTACTTGATCATCGTGTTTGTGCAGTGGGAGATGTCGGCACTGGTCTAATTTAAACAAACCCGAATGCCCAGCTTACCGTGACCTGGTGGCTGGCATAAGCGCTTTAGTCGACTCCAACAAACTCAATCGCTACGACGTCATCAAAACTGTCATCACGTAAAAGGGAACGGCCCGCACGGCTACTTTCCAAAACGGCACGTCTGAGAACACATCGCCACGGCATTGCTCGTGGCCCCAGGGATCTGGGAAGTAGGCGACGTATTTTTTATCACGAAAGTACCAGCAAGAGCCGCCTGTTCACGCTGAGGCGGTGTGTGTTCGATCGAAGCGCAGGAATCCCGCTGTTGAACTGCATCTTAGTAAGCGCTTCGAGGCCAATCTTTTACATTACAATTGCTTCTACAAACAGTGAGGGCACTAAACGATTGCAACTCGATGCTGACGTAACGCTCAGCAGGGGAAGCGTTGGACCCACATCGCGTAGCTCCCAAGAGATGATCTATCTTGATCCGTCTTGATGTTTTTACGACTACCGTCCCATCGGGACAAAAGGAACATACTTCAAGGACAAAGTGTACGTATCAGATGATGCAAAGGTAATCTTTACGTCATTTATTTGGGCTTTGCTCCGAACAAAGCAGCATATCGAATCAACAGGAGTGTCCCTGCGACAAGAGCGTCCGCCTCCGCCGCCCAACGAGGACGACGCGGGGACAAGAGAGGCAACTCTAAAATCGAGCTCAGGGTTTAGGCTATTCATAAGGAAAAATCCACTTAAAAAAAGAAAAGGGGGGGGGGGGGCGTGGGCATCTTGTATTCAGCAGGCCAGCGGCCGAGGGCTCTTGGCCAAGGAGGGCAAGAGCGAGCACTGGCCTTGCCCTGCCAAGCCCGTGGATGAACACGAGTACCTTTTATCTGCAAGCGAAAAAAAAAATCGTAATTAGTTTTTTTTTTTGTTAACGCCTAGCAAAATTTTTATAAGTAAGGAGATAAAGGGGAGAGATAGGGAGCACTAAGAGGCGATGCGTTTGAAGTAATTCGACATCTATATAATAAAAAGCCCGCGCTACTGTCTTGGATCTATTCTGATTGGTGTTTTTTTCCTTTCTAGTTATGCCGATCTTCTCACCTGTTCACCCCCATTCCTTGTCTAACGAAATGTTATATGCTGCAACCCCGCAATACCCTTTCGCCACCAAAGAAAAAAAAATGACCGCATCTCCACGTGGTGAATGATGTTGATTGGTGCGAAGCTCTGGTGGTGCTGATGATTTTGATTTTAATGTTCATAGGTAGTACTGATGGTGCTGATTTTTATTGTATTGCTCATAGGTAGTGCTGAGTTCCAGGTTGCGTTTCGACTTCATTATTACTGCTTTATGGTCGGTGAAATGCAGAGCCCATGGTTCTTCTAGCGGATCAGCTTGGATGCGCTAGAAGCCGTGGAACGCATCTCCACCGCTTAAGTCAACGGTCCATGTCAGAAAGAGAATGTGTGGTATGGAACGTGGTTATATGCGCATTTGAGCATTTGACCGCAGCGCCCTCTCCTCTATAAACGTTGAGCCAATGCATGCTAAGTTTAACGCGATTATTTACGCATTTGACTGCAGCGCCTCTCCTTTGAGTGGTTACATGCAACGTTTCATCCATGACAGAAACCCCAGCTCTTGAGTTACTACCCCTTCTCAGAGCCCCCTACTCGTCCCGCAGTCATGGCCGAGTGGTTAAGGCGATGGACTCGAAATCCATTGGGGTCTCCCTACACAGGTTCGAATCCTGTCGACTGCGGAAACATTTTGTCTTTTTATGTGAGCACGGACGCCGGACGCCGGACAAACGGACAAGCGGACGGACGGACGGACGGACGGACAGGGCTAGACCCTAACGAGCTTCGCCCCTAAAAGATCTCGCACGCCCGTGCGCTCGGACCGTCTGTCAGTGATATCTACATCACGAGTTGGAGCCAAATTCCAGCCAAACGGTAGCGCCACACATCTTCCCTGTCGCGTGGGACACGCAACAGACTTGTTTAGAGTCCCCCACCCCGCGTGCTTCTTTATCTTTTATTGCCGTAATAAAGATAACGAAAACAAAAAACCACCGAGACACGCCAGCTCTCTGAGAACTGCCCTGTTCTAGGCGGATCTCGACTCTCGCGATCTGCTCCAGAAAGCCTGACGGTTGCGTGGCACCGCCAGAGTGTCCCTCGGGCGTCACCCATGGAAGGCACGCGCGGTGGCGCTATCGAAATTGGTCGTCGGCGCCCGCCTCGCCGTCCCCGCGGAGGAAGGCAGGGGGCTTCGAGTGGGACTCCCCGACGCGGCTAACGAATGCAAATCCAGCGACGTCCTTGCCAGCGGCGTCGAAGGGGGCCGCGCGTGGGAAGTCTGCGGCCCAAGGACGACGTCGCCTCGCCGTCGCCCCGCTCTGCGCCTGCCGCGACGCCGACGGAGTCGCGCCGCGCTACGCTCGGTCTCAGCTGACGATGGACCGCGTAGGCACTGCCATCCGGGAGACAAGGCCTGCGCGTGACGTCATCGTTGGTGGATCCACGCAGCGGCCCCCAAGCGGCAAACAAGCCGACGCTCGTGCGATGCTGACGCAAACTGAGCTAGGCGGCGCTGCGTGAATCCCCTTGTCATGACGTAGGAGGTGGAAAGGCCTCGTCCTCTAGTTGGTATTTGGCGGTGGACGGTACGAGTCGGCGCTTTCCACTCGGGCACAAAAATGGCGCTGGGCTGTGGATGCGCGCACGGCGTCGGATATTCCGCGGAAGAGAGCAACTGCGCATGTCCGGAACACCTTCCGCAATCCACTAGACACAGATGTCGGCGCGCGGAAGGCGATTAGCGGAAATGCCGCGTGAGCGTAACCTAGCCTTGGGGAAAATCGCGGCGATGAACGGAGAGAGGAGTCACGTGATGATTCTAGAGCGCTGGATTGGTCTGGGAAGGCTCGTAGCGTTTGCTCCGGTCCATCATCGTGAGGTACGGCGGAGTCTAGACGGATGGACCGGGCCCGCCACAATATTTCACGCTTACGTCCTCTCGTGTGGCGCTCACTTCCAGCCCGAGTTTGATCGCGCCTGCTCGCTGCTTCGTTTTTGCTTCTCGGTTCTCGGATTTATTAGGAGGCAGCTTCATACACGCTGCTCTTCATAAACCGTCGCTTTTTGCGAATTTTTCTTCGAAGCAAGTCCTGCTCCTCGACTGATGCCATGGCGCCGAATACCCTACAGTGCAGCCCGCGCGCGGTTTATATGTTCACTGAGACAGTCTTGCCTTGCGTAAGTGGAATAACTGGTATTGCCTCTTTTCGACCCTACCGTCTGTAGACTAACGAGGCCTGTGAGCTCAAACTTTGACGCACTCACATGACCACGAATCCGTCACGAGGAGCTGCCTCAGGGTTCGGCTGGCACCGGTGTCCAATCACTGCGTCGGCAGATGCTCGGCGTTGGGATCGGGACCAATCGCTGAGTTTGTGTGCCGTTTTACTGCGAGGACAATTTACACACACACACACACATCACACACACACACACACAAACACACACAGCACAGAACAAAAGAAGAAGATGAAGTTAAATATAGATTAGTGAAACATGTGACTAAAACCCCCGAGGCTGGGATGAGATCGGACGAACAACACAGAGTCAGACTTATTCATTGATTAGTGAGAAGGGACGGACAGACACAAATCAGACTTATTCATTGATTAGTCGAGTTTCTTTCTACTCAATCCAGTGCATGCTTCGAGTATGTTCTCCATCTCCAACTTTGGTGACTTCTTAGTGAGTGACGTTGTTGTTAAAGGGTATCCGGCGATTTCTTCATGGTCCCCGATTTGCTTGAAATTTTGCCAAACTCGCCAAACAACATCGCTAAAATAGTATCCCAAATATTAGGTTGAAATAATTTTTTTTCACGAAGTTATTGAATTTACAGTTTTGGCCCTCACCGTGTTTTTCAAAGTGAAAGTCTCTACTGGCAACAATGAAAAAGTGAAGTCAGTGGAAGGCACAGGTTCACTCTTTGGACTGTAGAATTCGTTCCCAACTGATTCGGAGCAGTTTTATGGTGTCAAATGAATGCTTTTGGAAGCTCGCTCCAGTACCCGCACTCCAGCACGGAACAAATGATTGGCATATTCTATTTTTTAGACTGCTTGCTCGACTGGCAAGCCTGCCCGCCAATGACTTTACGGCACTGAAAAGTGTGGGTATATTTGAATGTTGGTTTTTGCATCATTTTCATTTGCCGATTTCGCAATAACTATTATGAATTTCGTGATACTAAATAGCATACCGGAAAGGGTAAAGGCCGGGGAGTCAGAAAATATAGTTATTGAGGTACTCGAAAAATCACCGGAGTACCCCTTAGGCACGAGAAGGCCACTATATTTGTTTTCCCCTCAAGAACCGCAGTAAAAAATGTCCGGATTCTCGCGGAGCATTACTAATTTTCCCCTTTATGTGGATAATTCAAGATATATGTAGATGCATTTTAGATTAGCGAAATCTTATCTAGAGGTACACGTTTTAAACGCCAAAAGCATCTCTTTTCCTCCGACAACCAAAACTCGTAAGAACTACTTCGCGCCACGTATGAACAATGCGCAAGACTTGCTTTTCTCTTGAGGTGATAACTGATATAATGTACCACTAAAGTAAAAAAAAAAAAAGAATACGAATAATAAAAATTAACGCTCCTCTTGCAAACACAGCAAACAGAGTTTTAAGCCATGTGTTCGTCATTAAAGAATTCCTTGACGTTTGGAATTGTCCGCTTTTTATTATCGCCTATTCTCGGCCATTTTTCACTTACCCTATGTTCTGTGCAGGGCTTCTGGCTAGAAGGTTTGTTTTCGCTAATAAATATCTCTGGTTTCCAGTAGCGTACCGATGCGGTGAAGGTATATGAACAAATAAAGAATTCATCCTAGATCAACAATAACCATCGCACGTTACTCTATCACTTTGAAAAAATTGTATATTGAAAAACAAAAACAAAACAAAACAAAAACACCAAAAGAATTTGGTTGTGACGAAATAACATGTGCTACACGGATGACGCGCATAAATCTTTAATCACAATACTCACCTGATTACTGCATCGTGATCTTCGGTACGCAATGCACCCGATAACGAGACGTCGACAGTCGACATCGAACCCTTTTCATGTCGCACACCAAGTTTTCTACAAAATCTGCAAAAGATTTTTTTTATCAACTGATAATACACGGGGCTTAATCAACTGTATCGTATAAAGAATGAAGCTGAAAGCAAGCACAAGAAAAGAAGTTGTTGATGCTGCCATTACGCCCATATACCGCCATTCCTCACTTTAGTTTTAAAATTTTCATTTAAGACTTTTTCTTAAGACCGCGAACAATTGCTCGTTTGAGGGGGTACTCTTTCGAACAAAAAGCTTCCGCTTATGAAAGTTGCGTCAACACGTTGCCTACACAAAGGCCTCTCGAGTGAGTAATTTGATAAATGTCAAAAGACACGATCCCTCGAACGTGAAGGCTGCCTAAGCAAGCAGTGAATTAAGCGCAATTCTTATATTCGTTGCAAGCATGTTTATTCAATCAATCAATTTTATTTCATTTCCATCTGAGAGGGAAAGGCAGGGGAAAAAAGCAGCATGTCGCTACTTGACGAAGCCCCTGCCTCCCCTTTACATCCACAGAAGAAGTTCAACATATGAGTGAATGAACAATGTAACATATATAAAGACAGGTAATTACGTGTATTTACAGGACAGTGGTGTCAATTATATACAGTGCAAAGGGTTAAAGAAGGTAAACATAATTCAGTGTCGCACACGCTTGCTCCGAGCGTTTAGTGATGAGTCACACAACAACGTACATTGACCTTCAAAAATATATACGAAACTGTCTCTACAGGCTTCAAAACATAACACATATTCAATTGATCACTCAAATAGGCTGCGAATTTCCTTTTTGCTTGTGTTTGCCACGGAAATCCCCTTTGCTTCAAGCTTCATCACTGTTGCTGGCCATAGCTCAAATTGCCACGTGAGTTTAATGGAGTCGACATCGCAGACCACGTTAGAACCCGCATAAGACTAGTGTAGTTCCCTGAGCTGCTGTTTTGAACTAAATCCAAAACAAGAGGATCTTGGGTGCGCCTATCCATCAACTAATTCAATGGTCGCTCTTTCTGACTCGAAGACAGCCTTACATTTTATCAAGGCAATAAACATACACAACGTAAGTATCTCGCTAGCGTACAGGATATGCAAAGAACTTGCTCTTGGTGTAGAATATGGCAACTCGTTACTACTTCAGTTGGTCCCTGGGTACTATATGGTGCCTCAGAAATCATCCAAGCGATACTCCATTGCCACTGCTCCGCGCACAGATGGCCACGTTGAGCTCACGTCCTTTGAAAAAAGCAATGTCAACCTGTGCATGTAACCACCTCGCATTTGAGTTTCTACTCCTATTCCATAAAGTTTTTTCAAATAATCAGTATTGCACCAAGAAGAACGATACAGTAATAGTCCAGAGATATTAAATTGTAAATTTATTATTATTTCAATCTATTTTATTGCATCACTGATTTCATTGGGTAATCGTGTCTATCATTGTGTGCGTTGTTAAAGGGGTTATGACACGGAATATATAAAACATGAGATAACTATGGCTGAAGAACCCATTACGTGTTACCATGCATTTGCGATATTTTGTTTTGTAAACAGCCCGCTAGTTTCAGAGATACAGTCGTTTTTATCGCGGATCCTCGGCTCCCCCCAGTGGGTGGGTCTTGCTTGTTCGAAGGTCCGTGACGTAGCCTGCCTCTGCTGCACGCGCGCCCCTGGCAGCGCCGCGGCACAACCGGCGGAGCTGGGGCTGACTCGCTGCAAGCACTCCCCAAACTAGGCTCTCTAAGGCCTGGTCTCACACTTGCGAATCGGCGGGCGAATCTGCAGGAATTCCGGCCGCCGGGCGTAGCGTCCACTGTGCATTGCCGCGGCCGATTCCGCTTCGGCGGCAGCGGATTAGTCTGTAAGTGTGAACCAGGCCTTAATCCACTGCTCTGGCACATCCCAGCTTCCGAGCTTTCATCGTGTCCGTCTCCTGGTTCACCCGCTTCGTCGGACTCTTCGAGGCTCTGACGGTTCCCACGTCTTCGATAGCGATCTCAGCAGTGACGCGAGCGATTACGAAGAAATTCCCGAAAGGTCATTTTGTTTTCGATCCGCTCTCGCAATGCGGCGGAGAGGATCAGGGGCGGAGGATCAGGTGCCAGACGCTATGCGGCAGGGCGGCAGCATCTGTGCTCGCAAAAGTGCCTAGGCGAAGAGAGTTGCCGAGTGCGGCGAGCCGCAGAGTTAGTATCACGTGACCTATGGACTCCATGTTGTGACTATTGGAGGCAGGTGTAGAGGCTGGCTACGTCATATTCTTTCAGGGTTGCCTGATCATTTCTTACAAATGATCGACATCAGAAAATTGATTTTGCAATTACTAGAGCTCCAAAATTTATGAAATTTGTTGTGAACACTACATGGCGCACGTAGACCTCGAATCTACCTCCCAAAAAATATTCATGTCATAACCCCTTTAATACTCTGATCGTTCACACATGTAGCCGGTCGAAGATTGCCTGATGTCCAGAATTTTCATCAAGCGGATTTTACCGGTCTGTTGATCGAAAGAAGCCATAACGCAACGTTAATAAGTCCTGACGATTTCGCCGAATAACCGATAAAAATAACAGCAGGTTCAATTTCCGTTACCGTCAACTCTTCGTTCATCCCTGCGCTACCAATAACGGTTTCATCCTTAACAACGCACAAATAACTTTGCCAGCAAGCGCGATCGACAACTGAATGATCCATCACGGCGATAATCGTTAGCGGCAGCGATACGGAGAAGAGCCAACATCAAGTCGACCACGATAATCTTTCTTTTAACACGGTATGACGATGCCCAGTGTTTCGTCAGCAAAAACGGCAAGATATCCCCGCCAACCCGCAGCTCTTTGAATAGAACGAGAAACTGAGTTCACAAAACGGTGACAAGAAAGAAACAACGGCATACCGCCGTTGCCAGCGAAACCACGTTCATTTATGTTCACTTTCAGTCAGCAATAAGCCGCATTATCGCGTTAGCCACAACCCAGCACGCAAAGAAAGTCCGCTAAACCGGAATAAAACGGCTTCATTAATTGAGATACACCGCGATCGCTGGCCGAGAGCGACCAGCCGAGGCGCGATCCTGCCCAGCAGGAACTGATTACGTTAGTCATCGTCTGCCAGCATTGCTGATGGCGGCGCCAGCCAACGCCAGAGTAATGGTTTTGCCCCTGGCGGTTCCAGCATCAGGTCCGGCTGACCACGCACCACCGCGCAGGTCAGAACAGCACCGCCGCAGGCGTCAGTGGGTATTGCGCATGGTGATGCCACCAACGATTTATTTGCAGCCACACACACCGAAGGGCAAAATTATTGCCAGATAGCCAGAGGTTTCTCAACGTGATAAAGTGTCATCCCCAGAGGTTGCCAGCGTAGCGCCCTTTACCGATCGACTGATTTCCAGAGAAAATATCTTCCGGTGCCAAACTCGTCAGGCGTGACGACGAAAATATTGAACCAAACAAACCAACATCGAGAAACTGGATTTGCCAGCGGCAATGCTCATCCCTGCATCAGTCGTCAGCAGAAACGCAGACGAGAGGTCATGTTGCCGCCGAGGCCAGTTTCCCCGCACTGTTCGGCGTCGATGACGAGCCTTTATCGCCGCCAGCGCGACCAGCACGGGAACTTCACCGTTTCAAAACAGGAAAACACACGCCGTTGAGATTACGCCAGCGCAACCGTCACGTCAGGTTTCAACCAGAGTGCGCCAACTTCCGAGAACGCAGATTTGCTGTCCAGCGCCAATAAAGCAGACGAAACGGTTCAGGATTACGGCGCAGCCACGCATTTTAACAGCCATTGTTCTGCGTCCAGCGTCAGGTAAAGAGTACCCAGGCAGAATGCGACCGAGCATTGCCACGCTGAATATCATCAAAGGCGATAAGACGCCGAGGGCAAACGCAGCCCGAGATTTTCGAGAAGAAAGCACCTTTACCGTTTCAACTGAATTGATAAGGCGCGCCGTAGCCAGACGGCATAAGCGCCAGTAAACAGCGTCGCCAGATGGAGAAGATAGCGCACCAGCAAATAGCGCCAGTGGTATTGCCGCGCCCCTTCACGTCGCGCCTGATTCTTTGAATGCAGCAGTTTGCCGACCGACAGCAGAATCAGCACGGAAGAGAAAGGCTGTTTTACCGATAAAGCGCCGCACGCAGGGTTACCGGTCTTCACGCACCAGTTGCACCCGCCACCAAACAAATGAATTGAGATCTCACCAGCGGCCTGCTGGCGTTGAGTTGAGAACTGACGCAAAATCTTCGACTCTTCCTTTTCTACCTTGTTGTCATTATTTCCAGGCAATATCAGGTCTGCCGTTCGAAACGACTGATAATCATCTCGCTGAAGGTATCACCAACGAACAACAAAGATCTCCAGACATCAGTTTCCAGTTTGTTGTTCATTACCGCGCAGATAAGTTTCAATGCATTAAACGAAGATTCCACAAACGATAACAAAAAATCATCGAGAATACGTGATGGCGATCAGCAAGCACGCCAGCAGAGAAACCAAATGATCTGAAAAACGACGGCTGGCGGTAGCGACAAGCCGGTCACACGCGATCGTCGAACTGCCAGGATGGCAAGATTTTGCCAGTTCATCCTGCGCCACGGAGAAATATGTTGTTGATGGTGAGCGCCAGAAAATGCCAAATCTTCCAGCAATGCATAATAAAGCAGAAAACGCGCTGCCAGAACGGTTTTGCGGTTGTTAATAGGTAAACGTTTTCTGAGCACGGCCTTTAGATGGAGAAACCACGAAAACGCCGCGAAATAAATCTGCTGCTGGGGAGAATTTACGCGTCGGTCGTTAAATCAACGGTTTATCAACCGTGACCAGTTCTTCGGCGTTACGGTTTCGACAAAGAACAGTTCCAGCGACGACGAGGATTTCATATCCCTGATATCTTCAACGGTAATCGACAGAACCCACCGACAGCGTTTTCAGCGTCAAAGAAAAATGCCATCCGGTGGTGCCACAGCAAAGGCGGTTTCCACGAACGCGAAAACAAAGAATAAGAAAACTCAACCGTCCAGTTGCAGCCCAGAAAACCAGATAATCGTCAGAGCGCGCCGAGAATACCGCCAGCAGGCATCGACACTCTGCGGCATAACGTTATCAGGTTGATGGTGAGCACGCCCCATTGCCAGCACTTTACGCTGGCGTCAGCAGCCAGATGGCACGAATGCCATTAAACACCAGCAGACATCGTCATCCGCAAGAACTGAATGCATAAACCCGGAGTCTTTACATTGCGCCAGCACCAGCAACGATGATGCGCCGGTTGCTGAAGCCGCTACGCAGAAGAGGTTAGCACCAGCTCAACCACCGCGCCAGCGTCCAGAATTCATAGTCACCGCATTGAATAATGTCGCCGGTTGTAATAATAACGTTTCAGCATCCGACACGCTACCCAGCAATAGGGTATTTCTTAATGCAGTCAAAAAGTTCAGCACCTCCCATTTTAGCTAAAAGCCAAGTAAGCTTCTGTCAGAACGACCACACCAGCCAAGCAATCATCAAGAATAGTCGATAAAGCATCACGTTTATTGAACCTACTCCTGATATTAGGGAATAGAAGTGATAAGTCACGGCAAACGTTGTTACAGTACGCGTTCTTTGCTAAGAAAAAGTCGTTTCAGCACCAGCTAGCGTGGAATTGGATAAGGTTTCAGCTCTTGCTGAGTAGTTTGATTCAAGTTCCCATGTGCAGTCTTTGGTCGACAAATGAACGTAGCATTTCTTGTTTATATAATTTGATACGACGTATGGTGAATTGGTGGCCACTATCTTTTCCAAAAATCAAACAGTTAAATACGGAAGGTTCTGGTCGCCCTACAAAACTCTTCATTCACGGATACCCGTGATCCCTTTAGGGTATTTTTTTTTTTTGATTCCAGAATGCTGTCCCGAAACTTCAATGACGAAAACCTCAAAATAATTGGCCTACATTTCCCAGGAACAAATCTGCCATATTTGTGCGCACGGGAAGTACGGTCCTCACTAGTTTCCAATTTAAAATTTAGTGCGGTATTCAGAATTGCTCGAACTTTTCCTCGGACTGTGTCCACGTTTCAGGGGCGCTGTAGGCAGTACCATGAAAAAAAAAAACAAGTTTTATTTGAGGGTGCGATCTTGAAAATCCTCGATGCGTTGGTTTAAAACCGTTACTTTTTGGCTAGGACTCGCCCCCGATTACCCTTGCCCTTCACACGAGCGAACACATCTTTCTACAACGGAAAGCCTCTTGTCTATGTCGGCGATTTTTTCTAAAGTGAAAATTGAGCCTCTTGCTTCTTTCACTTCATTAAGGGATTACATAATTTGCTCGTTTCACATCCACCTTAGCATTCAATGACCAACTCATTGTATTGTTTCCCAAGATCTTCTTTAGGAGGGCCGGGATTTAATTCTACGTCGCCAGACATAAACAGCAACTTCATTACATGAACAAACTCGCCGATAAAAGAGAACAAAACGTGTGGGGGCGGAAGTAACAGCGCGTAAACATTACTTGATCTTTCGCAATAAAGAGAAGGAGCTGACCCCACCTGCGCCAGAAAACGTGAAGGTGTTTGACTCGTCTGCATCGGAGCTGTTCTTCTATGCCTACAAGAAGGAGGGAGGCTACGGCTGCTGCTTATAAAGCGCTCCGGTGATGCGTCAGTCCATGCTGATAAATTTAATGTTGAAAAAGCTTGTAACCCATACTCCAAGAAAGTTTGTGGTGCCGAACATCGATGAACGTTCCTCGTTGGAAAGGCCTGGCAACAGCTGATATCGAACTGCTCTTGCTGCAGCAGAGGTAGCTGCAGAATCACGGCGGCGCTTGGTAGTGCCACGTGGCCAAGATAGTCAGAATCTGCACCAGAAAACGGAAAGGTGTTTGACGCGTCGGTATCGTCGTTGTACTCCCATGCCCAGATGCAATTTAAAATGCATTTTTTACAGTGTTAGTGTCAGTCTAATTTAATTTCCTTTTTTATTTAAAGGTTCTCATCAGGAAATTTACAGCCGGTTCATGCGGACTTTTGGGAGTTACAACCAAATAAAAAACTGTTTTGTATAAAAAAACTTGCAACATTAAACACCAAGTAAAAAACAAAATTGTTTTAGGTGAAAAGAAAACGACAATGAACAAGTTTCTTAACTCAGATTAAATTTTAAGAGAACCACTAGGCATCGCAGCCGAGTTCACTCTGTTTTAAGAACCATTGCAATATCCATGTTTTTATTTAGCCTCTCGTGCATGTTCTTGACGTAGAGGGACAGATTATGAAGCTGATAAAATATTGTTTTAGAGCGCAGCTCTTAGGCGCCCGTTTCCGGCTTGAGCGGCGTCGGCGTCGCCGTCGCCATCGACGTCGGCGTAACCGCGACCCCCCCCCCCCGAGGACCTCCGGAGGACCTCGGGAGGACCTCGGGTTCCTTCGGGAGGACCTCCGGGAGGACCTCGGGGAGGGGGGTACGTGACCTCCCCCGAGGTCACGTGACCGCCCCACGAGGTCAGGTGATCCCCACGAGGTCACGTGACCCCCCTCCCCGAGGTCACGTGACCTCCCCTCAGTACCCTTCCTTACTCCTCCTCAAGAGCTGCGCTCTAATTCGGCGTTAGAGGGAGTTGTAAACGGCTTTCACTTTTTTTTGTACCTTGAACACTTTTGCTTACTAGTTTTGGAAAATACTTAGCTTGGGTTTCAATAGAAAACCCTAATGCGCCTACTCTTTATCTATATCTTTTTGGACAGCCCCTTTTTGCATACAATACACACTTTCCAAGAATTGTTTTTCAACAGCTATAGTTCGTAAATATTTTATTTTCCTTGCTAGGACAGGAGGTAAGTTTATTATTTTTACTCTCCTGATTTTGAGACCGATCGCATTCACTCTCCATTTTCTTCTTCTTTAATCTTCGATTTATGAAACTGTCGCGATTAGGTCAGACGTAGGCTTCAACGCTCCAAATGCGCAGGGACGAGCGGAGGTGAGCGATCCGGCGTCTGCACAGAACGTAACACGTCCATCATTTAAGAAGGTTGTACGTGACCCTCGTGTTCAGTTCGGGAGTTGGGGATCGCAGAATGGAAGTAAGCATCTACCATTCGATAAACTTAGACAGCCGTTTCAACGGTTTAGCTCCAAACTTTCAGGATGGTACCAGGTTTTAACAATGTCGCTACAGGTTCGATTGCATGTATTACTTTTAGTTCAGCCCTTTCAAGCTGATTTTGGCATTCAGGCTTAAGCTAATATATGCGACAAACGTTTATCAGTGAAGTTGAAAGTAAATTTAGGGAAGACACTCAAACATGGTTACATCGTAGCAGACGGGTAATCACCAACAAGGGATTATGCGCTAACTCATGCTCCTGTCGTCACGCCAACGCGGTGTTGCAAAATGTTGCATGAAGCCTCCGCAGGTGCTTAGCCTTTTGAACAACAGGTTCCTGCGCAAGCACAATGCGCATAGCTCGCGTGCGCAAACGCGTTTTATAGGCCATTCCAATATTCGACTTTTGGAGCGCTCTTAATTTTTTCCACTGGGCTGCGGTTCTCAGCATGCGCTGGGCCTATCGTCCAAGGAATGCCAGACGCATTCGTCCACAACCCGCTGACTCTGGATTGTTCGCCACTCTAATTTACACTGGAAAGGTGTTTCGAGAAAGTGAGGCTGCATTGCTATCTTGAGCGTATTGTATACCCTAATTCGAGAGCAGACTAATTCGAGTGCCATACCTCGCGTTACCGTGGGCCATGCAATGAAAGCAAGTAACAATCCATGAGCGACGTAAAAATATGGCATGGCGTCCTACAGGGGTTTAATAAACTGCAGCGCAGGTGAAACGCTTCTTCAATAGAACCTGCCGTTTTCCCATATGGACCACTCGCTCTCAACATAAACGTGCCGCCGTCGAAGGAGATCGTTCATAACACAATTCTAAACAAGTGCGGCAGCGACAGCCAAGGGTCGCAGAGTCGCATAGTCGCCGTGGTTGACACCTGGCCCACAAAAGAGCTCCGGGTAATGTTTCTTCGTCCCCGTGACTTTGCCTTTCTGTATATCCACAACGGAGACCCGAGTCGGCTCGCCATCGGGACCGTCTTTGCGCCCTTGGAGCCGTCGACGTTCTCTTATTAATCTTCGGCGACACCGACAAGCCGGGCCTGCCGAGAGCGCTGTGTCGGGAGGCGTCTTGCGGATGACAGCGAAAAAATGTGCGGCGTCTGCGGAGGTGCGAGAGAGGCTTTCTGCGAAAATGCTGGAGCGTAGTATACGGTCCCCGAATCCGGTGTTTGGTCGGCTGGAAAAGGCCGGGAGTCAGCCAAGGTTGTCCTTTTTCATCGTGCTCAAGAAAGCTTGGTAACAGCGAAAGGGTCAAATAGTCTGGCAATCTTTGCGTTTTCTTTCTCTTCATTTTGATTGGTTATTGAAACATCGTTTTATGCGGTGGTAACAATGTCTATTATGTAGGTACGATGGATTACTAACGCTTAAAATAATAATTTCTGCCATGGTAACGAGAAGCCGATATCTTACCTGTAAGTCGCGGTGAATGAAAAAGGACGAATCTGTATTATACTTTGTGTCGCTTTGACTACCGCGCAGTGTGTAAGATTATGTAAACTTGCTTTTATGGCGACAAATAGCTTATTGCGGCGTAGCAAAAAAGCCTACTGTTACGCAAATGATCAGATAAGCGTTTCTACCAATGTTGCCAACTATGAACGACCACTAAAAGGGGCGAGGAGAATTGTCGTGAGTAAATTTTGCAGATAATTAATCGAAGTCAAAATAATACAAAGTACTTATTGTCGCATTGATATCCATGGCATGTAAGTTTTTACATGTTGGTCTCAATACAAACTGCTTAAGAATCTTAAATAACGATATTTGTTTTGCAGTAAATCGTAACAACGTACAATTGCTTCCGAAATCATTTTCAGTACTTTGTTTTACAGTAATTTATGAATTAGAGATATGCTCATGGATATATTTTCCTGGATATGATACAGTACAAAAATATCTTTTTAAATAAGCACTCTGAAAACTCATCTGCTTTCCGAAGCATTTGGAAGACCCAATTGCCGCATATTACGTGGGAAACAAGGCGAATGACAAGACTGAAGATATATCTAGATCTAAAAAGGCATAACGAATCGCTGGAACATTGTGTTTCACATGAAACATGTGGCGTCTACGCTCTCGGTGCTTTTCATCGATCAGTTTAGCGACTGGCTTAACGCGTGGCATGTACACTCGATAGCAATTCCTGGAATGGGAATACCGACGCTAATTATTAGACACTTGTATTATTTAGACAAAGTGTAGTGTATAGTACTTGTTGTTTTTAACATGCCATGCAAGTGCAGGGGCACCAGACCTGGACAAGCTACCTCATATAAACTTTTTGTTTGGTGCCCTCAGCACAATATTGCTGAAAATAAATATTACTTACTTACTTACTTAATGCGGGTTTAAACAAATGTTACAGGGTGTCACGTTGCTATCTGCCGGACGCAAAGCGGATGCAGCACAGGGTTTCTCCTCCTAATCAGCACCTCAACTTACGGCGATATGTTGTGACAAGCATAGTGAGCAAGAAAGCGCTCACAAAGGATTTGGTGGTCAGTTTGTTCCTGGCGCCGATCTACCAAACCTTTTTTTTTTTTTTTGGAATGGTGGCCAAGATGTACTTCAAGAAGGGAAGCGCATGTGCCCCCCCCCCCCCTCGGTGAAAACATTATTTGTTAAGTTACATACCATTACTCTGCCTGATAAGGTATGGCTGCAGGAAAAAGGTATCGATGTACCTTAGACTGTTGACTCAGCATTGCGTAAAGCACCTGAGGCAATGGAGCATGTTTTTATCTTTTGTCCATATATATTATTTTTCTGGGATGTCCTCGAACCAACGCTGAAGGAAGAGTATTGTATCACCCCCTCGGGAATCGGTTTCTTGAACGTGAATAACGATAACGGTTTTCCACGAGATATATTTTTTCTTCTCGGCCCTTTCAGTATCTGAAGGTTGCGTAAATGGCTGGCAGGCATGCCGACCCCAATACCACAGAAGTTCGCTTCTATTTTTTTCACTTATTAAACAGATTGAAAGTGTTTTTGCCATTCATGAGCCAAAGCCCGTGTGATTGGGAATCTGAAAATCTCTGCTCGAGGTGCGAGAATTTTAATATGCGCTGCAAACGTTTTGTGTTAACTTTTAATGTGAAGTAACATTTGGTGTTGTCTTGCAAGATATTTTAAAAAAATGTTTTGTGACAAGCGGGAAAGCCACTTGCTTAGTACTCTAAATGGTCTGGGTTTCGTTCCCATTTGGTGCAAACCCTTTTTTTACTGCACTGGCCTCTTTGGCTAGGTGTTCGCCAGCTCGTAAAGACCACAAGTGAAGCCTGGATAAAAGCGTGGCTGCAAGGCTCGACACTGATTGGTTTTGAGTAAAAACAATCTGCACGGTAACACTGGCATGACGTTTTACATGCTCAGTTTCTCACTGAAGGCTGTTTTTTCATGTCTATAGAAGTCCTTCAGCGTCGTCATTTTCTGAGCCGTATATATATTGCAGAGACTGGCTATCCCGAGCGCTTTCCGGGCCAGTACATGCACTGCTGTTTCTTAAAGTGTGATATATAACTCAATATAACTCATCATGTATGGATATGTCTTTCACTTAAATGTTTTTTTTATGTATGACTGCATAATATATAAGGAACCATACTCCGTTTCGGTCAACCGACTTTAATTATAAGCTCGCGCCGCCTCTAGCTGATCTCGAGAGGTAGACACAAGAGGACGACAGCAGTTATCACGAAAATTCGGACCCGGTTTCAAAACCAACGAGAACCAACGCAAAACGAGCATACTATTCGTAGCTGACGAGCGGGTGAAAGGCCGAACATAAAAACAGCGGTAGTTCCAAAGGCTCTAGAACAAGACAAAAACAAGCCCAAAGCGGCCGTATTTAGCAACGAATCACACCGAGAGGAGTGGAACAACAACAACAGCAGTGCGTGCCTCGTCGTGGGAGAGTGATACACCAGGCCCACGAACAAAGATTCATTAGGACGCCGCTGTTTGGCGGGTCTATATCTGGCGTCTTTATCGGAGCAGGTGGCGGCGTGCGCGAGGGCAGGCCTGTCCGACAGGGGTCATCGGCCGACGGCACCGGTACTTCTCTTTGGACCGTTGGCGAGGGGTGTGCCACTGCCCAGACATCCCGTACAATGGGCCGAGGCGCCGTTATTTATGGGGACGTGAAAGGACCGCCACGGCCCACAGACATAGATGATGACCGTAAGACCAGAAGCGTTTTGCAAACTCAATCGCTGTACGAGTTTCTTGTCGTTTTCTTTCTTTATTTGTTTTCTCTCGGGAGCCATCCAGGAAGTAAAAGAAAAACTGGGTACCTTAGTCCCCAGCAAGTTCGGTGGAAGGTGATACTGAGAAAGACAAACTTCCAACGGTCCGGATATGTCTCAGAAGGGCAAAAGCTCATGCGAAACAAGCCCAAGCAGCATAGATTTTCCCATTCATTGGCCAATGGCTGGCAATGGTCTTTTGCCCAGTGGCCATACATTGGCCAGCCGTTTGCCAATGACTGGCTTTTCTCTGGCCCTTGGCCAATGCCCACTGGCCATCAGCCATCGGCCAAACATTGGCCAATGACTCTTTTGCCATTGGCTAAAAGACCATCGCCAGCCATTGGCCAATGCTTGGTCATAATCCGTGCTTCTTGGGAGACCAATACCATCTAGAATAACACAAAATGTGACTATAAGTCGGTAAATTGCCCGTTTTAAGGTGTTTAGAGTAATTCTAATATCTAAATAAGTAATATTAATAATATGTTTACATGGGTGAAACATGGCAATTAGGGGTGCTGCAGATGCTTCGAAGCGTAGCTTGTCTTCTGTAATATTGACAAGAACACGGACTATAACGCGCTTACTCAAAATGATTCCACACAATTTATGATCAAGTAGAAAACGCAAAAGGCAACACACAAGCAAAATAAGCCAACACATTGAGCCTGCTTTGACGTGCTTGTTGTTCTTCTATTTTTTCTTAGCACTTACCGATTAGCTTGTATAGTTTGCTGCACAGTATAATTAATGTCCACTCAACTAAATCTCCGCGTAGGTATCAAACGATTGTTCCGTACGAAACAGCCTTTGAACGAAGAGGTTAAAGTTGTCTCCAAACCTCTCCATTCTCCGCATCATAATAAACATTTCTAATATCATTGCAAGTGTTCAGCGCAATTCGCGTTGCTTTATCACACTGCGATGCAAGTCTTGCTCTTTTCATAGGGTCCAATGTCACTCTCCTCGCGATCTTCAAGGAAGTACACGGGTTCGCAATTTAGTAGACAAATTATTCGCATCACCTCTGCTTGATACGGACGCGTTCGCTGGTGTGCTGGTTCTCAGTGTGCGTAAAATTCAGCTCGTGTAATTTGGTGTGGATGTTTTGTGCGCCTTCGATTTCTCCTGGACTCTTCACTGCCGTGATTTACTCTTCATGTACTCTACACATAAGTGAACTCACGCGCTCTTTCATTAATGCTCCAATAACATAATTTTCATTTGAACAAAACTAGCTGTGCGTTTACTTCATGGAAAATAGATGTCAAGAATCAATCAGGACACCAATATGGTTACGGTCTTGGAGTGCAGCGTTTAGTAATAGGTCTGAAAACCTTTAATCTAAAAAACAAGTCTTACGTAGAGTGCTCAACAAACGTATCCGGAACACGGGAACGGCGTCTCATCTCTTGGGAGTGCTATCCTCCTGGCAGCAGCCGCACAACTGCTCCATGTCCCGCTCCATGGAGCAGTCCGAGCAAGGAGGCCGCTTGCTCAAGGCCCACACTTGTGCCGGGTAGGGAACAACATAGCATTTTCGCCTGCGAGGCGATCTACGCTTCTTGCTTTATTCAATAGAAACATAACATGCCTCCTGACTGAATCATCCAATCACTGGCTGTCCACTGAAACGGGAATATAAGTATAAACTGGCCGACCGGCAAAATGGCTGCGGTGTGCATTGTCCAGTGAGCGACCTTCCCTGTTTGGACTGTTCCATTGAGCGCAATGTTATGAAGCAGTTCTTGGGCCCCTGCCATCGCGCTCTCCCTAGATAAGACACCGTTTGCAAGTTTCGGATGTTTTGTGACTACGGTACAACTCACGGAGGAAGGAGAGAGAGGTGTCTCAAGAATGACAAAAAGGGGAACGGATTTTCACTCGAGCTTTGCGCATCTCTCGGCAAGGGCACTGTCAGTTTAGACTTCCAGCGCAGGAACGGTCGCACGCCGCGCGGTATAAAAATGTGTGCGCGAAAAAGGATATTTCCTCGAGGCCCCAGTCGTATTGCGCACCTCAAGACGTTTTCCAGAAATGCTAGCGAATCTTCGACACACTTGTTCCATGGCGAGGTGGTGCCCGTTCAAACACCTCTATCTTCTTCCACGTTACACATGTGAAGGATCATTCTCACAGCCCATGCACAGGTTATATATCTGGGTAGAACGTTTTGTGGATCTTGTAAACCACTCGGCTTCCGTTCTAGAGTGCAGAGATTAACACCTTGCAGAATCTTTCTGGAAAAGAATTGGCGGATGTCTTTCTTTGCGAACCAAAAGAAACCCCCAGTTGCGAATCAGGTAGGGCTTTCTTTAGTCACCGGTGTTGACCATTTTTCGTAATGCTACCTTTGCAGGTTAAATACGCTTCAACTCTGGTCAGAACTCAATGGCACTACAAGTCTCAAATATGTTGAGGCCATGAGTACCGCCGACAAGCGTGGACTGCTCTCTATCTTTTGTAAAACATACTGACCCTTTGGCAGTTAGGAATTATAGTTAGAGGCGGTATTGACGTCGTGTGAATAGCCCCATAACCTTTTTGCCTTTGTGAACTCGGCCGGATCACCGCTCCCAGATCAAATGGCGTGGAGCGAGACCTCCTGTCAAACCCACGTCGCCGGCTTCGTGTGTCACGGGGGATCGGCTGGAAAGAATGGGGCCGCCCGAGAAAATAAAGGGAAGCAAATAGATGCGTGCGTATATCTCTCATGCGCCAACGGCAATGCAATGACCCTTTCTGGGGACAGTTCCTAAGCCTTCGTCGCCGCTATGGCGCCCTCTCATAAACACGTCATCTTCGACATTCGAAGGGGGACGCAACACTCCAGGTTAATGACATCAACGGAGCTGGCTGCGGAAAAGGCTGCATGCATTTCCCCGGGCTTTAATACGGGCCGCGGCGAAATACGACACCCATAAACTTGTGCGCAGCTAAATAGACAAGCACTGCTGTCCCATCACCTCTCTCCACGCTAAAAATAAACAAGATCTTCCGGTTGATTTGAGACACAGGTATATCATTCGTGTCGTTCATGTAACTATCCATGCCAGCATGCATCCTTCCACTTATATATATATATATTACTCATATATCCTTCAGTTAAGAACATAACAAGCTCCGTTACACGCTATATAAGAAATACCTAAAGACGGCACTATAATAGCACATGGTTACCCTCTATATCTACACCTGCATAACACTGTGGTTATATCTGGTATAAAAAATTCTGATTGCAAACCACAATATCAACCTTTGTAATATCACATCTGAGAATAAACAGTAACGATTGTTTTTAGAGCGCAGCTCTTAGGCGCCCGTTTCCGGCTCGAGCGGCGTCGCCGTCGGCGTCGGCGTCGGCGGCGCCGTCACTGTCGGCGTAACCGCGCGTTGCGTTATGGGACGTTTCTGATGATGACGTCACACTTGAAATCACGTGTGACGTGACGAGGGTCACGAGTGACGCCACGAAGGTCCCGCGCGTTGAATTATGGGAAACGTCCCATGATGCAACGCGCGGGTCACTCGTGATCCGCACGTTGCATCATGGAACCTTTCCCATAATGACGTCACACGTGACGTCCCGCAGTGACGTCACGAGGGTCACAAGTGACGTCACGACGGTCACAAGGGTTACGAGTGACGTCACGAAGGTCACTCGCGAAGGTCAAGATGAAAGTCACGACCTTCACGAGGCCTTCACCAGTGACGTCACGAGGGTTACTAGGGTCATGAGTGACATCACGAGAGGGAAGGGCGGGAGGGGGAGGACGAGGGGAAAGAGAGGGGGAAATGAGAGGAGGAGGAGGGGGAGGAGGAGGGTACGAGAAGAAGAAGAGGGAGGAGGGTGACGAGAGGAGGAGGGAAGGATACAGAGGAGGAGTCGGGGCATACCATCCTCTCCGTACCTCCCCTTCTGCTCCTCAAGAGCTGCGCTCTAATTCGGCATTACATGGAGCTGTAGACGCGTCTTTCATTTTTTGTTTCCTTTAGCAGATTTAAGCACTCATCGCCCTCGTTTCCAACCAAAACAAAGGCAACACAATTACGAAAACTCCCGATGCTATGGTAATCTAAGGAAAACGAGAAACATGGAAGAGCCATAACTTAAACTGCAAGAGGGAAAAAGAAAGAAGGCAGATCCTTTCGTGTATCCTTAGGAAATGCTTAGCATGACCCTTGGAAATGGACACACACGTCACCTTTTGGGAAACGCTAACGCTGACACCTTCACTTTTCTGTTCTGGCTTTCTCTGTTGCTCCCTCTACCTTTTGCTGCCTGCTTTTGGCTTCGTTACGGGGTCAGAGTTAGCATATCCCAAACGGGGACGTGTGTGTTGTTTCCCAAGGGTCATGCTAACAGGTTCCCTAAAAATTCATCAATAGATCTTCCTTTAATTTTTTCTGGCTTTGGGTGTTTCTTTTGCTCGGCGCTGCTTCCTCTCCTCTGTCCCGTTCGCTCGCCTTGCACGCTTAGCAGCGGCATCCGCCTCGTAAGGCTGCTTTCGTTGTTCACCGGTTTTGGAAGCCCGTCTCCTTCGTTCGCAATCCGTCTTACATGGTTCACACTACATTTTGTAGCACAAACCTAGAGACGAGCGCTTCGTTCACCTGCAAGTTCAGACTCGCTCCAGAATCCGCGACAGCATTGGCTTCCGCCCCGTGACGTCACCTCCCTCTCGCCCTTGTCGTGCACTACTCTCCTCCTCTCTAGGCGGCGCGCATCCTTTTCCACTTATTTTGTCCACAGAGGGACGCCGTCAGCGTTTCCTTCTAACTTCTAATCTGGGTATTAATGCTAACGCATTAAAACGTATCCTTCTTTTAGTTGTCTACATAAAAGAAGGAACACGCAACGTTGTTGATCCTTCCTTTTATGTTTTTCTTTTCCTTCCCTGTCTCAGGTTGGGTTATGTGAACTTTTCCCCAGCTTGCCTGCTCCTCACCCTTCTTACGTAAGACTTGGTGCTTGTCCTGTCCATTATGTTACTCTAGTTTCGGGGTTTTTCGTAATAATGTTGGATTTGCACCAGCTCGTATGCGCATTCTCTTTGTGCTCATCGAAATCATTGCCTCTGAAAATCTTGGCGCGCAAAGCTCTCCTCCGGCCATTCCATTCGCCGGGAGAGACTAACGTGGAGAATAAAATGACTCGAGGCTGTTTCAGCCCGCGCCGTGGCGATAGGTACAGGGATGAAAATCATCATCATCGAGCTGGCTGGCCTGGCTGCACGAATAATAAGGCGCTGGTTTGCCTGAATTATAATTGTTGCTTTCACCACAACACAAAATTATTTATTAAAAAATCAATAGATTAAAATTCAAGTGTTTCTCCTTTAAACCCGGGAAAGATGTCAAATAACTGCACGCCTGAGGGGTTTTACACAGTCTTGAGCTCTTTACTTAAATATGTAATGAATCACAATTACAAATTACCGAGCCTCAAATGTAATGCATTACCGTTACAAATTACTTTCGCTGAAAAGTTACGGATTTCTTTACTCGTTACGTTACAAATTACTTTCACGTTACGTTTTCCGCACACTTATCCAGAAAACAATAGAAACGTTTTTGATATATTTCAAAAATGTTTTGCATCACTACTTTTCATTTCTTGTACTACCCGTATTGGGGTAGTCCTTGTAAAAAGAAAATATTATATTTAAGAGAAAGAGTGTAGGTGCACTCCGTTCACCTGTAAGCTGCCAAGGTACCGAAAGTTGCATCCACGCCCGCCATCCCGCTAGCTTGCGGCCTCCGGAAATGATCCCTGGAATTGTGCGGACAAAGCTATCGGTGCGAATGCTCAGTAGCAGCGTCTACCTCCGCTATGAGATTCGGAGCTAAAGAAGCGATCTACGAAAGTTCCCATTTGACTCGGGTGTTTCGCCTCGTTGATTCACATAGAAAAGGAAAAACTTGGTTCTAACGTTACAATGTATAGCCATTGCAGAATGCAGGTATCCCAGCTTATCTTGATTTCTTTCCGTACATTAGAGGTTTTTTTTGCTTTTGCTAATGACAATGTGTGTTTTCTATTTAGTTGAACTTGCTCTCTTTATGCTGCTGAATGTTCTGCTCGTATTGCTGCAGTTACTGTAGTATGCTCATATTTTTTTAAAACTAACGAGTAATTAAAGTAATCTGTTAGCAATTTTTCGTAACGAAATTACATTACAAACTACTTCCGAAAAAAGTAATGCGTCAATTACAAAATTACTTGGAAACGTAACGGATTACGAGTAATCCTTTACTTGTAACCGATTATTTACCGATTCTGGTTTTACACGAACTGCACGCGTCCAATCGGCTTGATCAAAAATAGTGGCGAGCCAGCAACGAGTCTCAATAAAGTTTTTGACGGAAAAATTTAATTTTCTTTGCGAGACTTAGCAGGCGAAACGTGCAATGCTCAATATTTATTCGCAGTTGGCGTTACTCAAAATAAGAGGGGTATTTTGGTTTCGTCATTCGCATGGGACTTCAAACTACACGGTTTGTTTCGTGATAACGTGATAACCCTTGTGATGGCCATAGCCTCCCCCAACGAGATAGTCCCGGCCACCGTTCGGGGCCGGCTTATCTAGCTTACGGGAAATGGACGCGCCCTGGGTAGGTGGTCTGGCTTAGCCCCACAGATGGGTCGCGGCCAGGATCATTCCCAAGCGGTAGGCGGGAAGCACGTTCACCCTAAAAGGCGAGGGAGGCACAGCCCTCTTCGAGGAATGCGGAGCTTGCCCCGTATCCGTGGAAGCCGCTGCCCTCGCGGCCCCCAACACCTGCATGTGCTAAGGTCTAGTTAGGGAGACTGGGAACACTTGGTTCCCACAAAGGGTTTCATGAAAGACCGTGTTAAAAGGTAGTTGTACATCACTTGTAAAGTACGTTGTATATACAGTACTCTACTTCTTTAAGTACATTTACCCTGTGTACTTACTACTTTACCTGAAGTACATAACCTCTCATATGCTTCGTACTTGACTTCAAGTATTTTTTTATGTACAGTACGGAACACTTTAAACAAGCAAACACTTTCCAAAATCAAGCTCAAGCAGTGCTAACCCTCAAAGTAGAAATGGTACATCCTCAGTACATCATTGACCAAAAAACAAAAAGTACAGAACTCATAGGCACGCAGAAGCAGAAGCAGCTATTAAAGCACTTGTGTTAAAACAGAAGCTTCTTTATGTTTTCAAGCAGAATTTCGCTAACGGATCAAGACCTATGTACTTTTTTGCTACCACAAAAAGTTATAAAAATGAATTGAAAAGTATTTTGCTACTTTTTAATGTAGTTAGTCGTTTACTCAATTACTTTGAATTTGAGTAATTTCTACTCTACTCAAAATACTTTTGAGGTCAATACTCAGTAACTTCACTTATTCACTTCCTTGAGTGCGCGGCGCGGACATGTCTGCAATCCCTTCATAGAATACCGTAGACATATCTTTAAAAACAGAACAAAATGTGAGCTTGAAACACGAATATCATTCCTTTTAAAACAGAACATAATAATTATTTCTGCTTTATAGACCCGTCTTTGTTCATTTCAGAAAATTACATTTTCATCTGATCAACGTTGATGCACAAGTCTTTGTTTTTTATCCATACACTTCACATATGATAATATACAGTAGTATACTGTGATATAAAATGTATATATGCAATATAATCAACTTTAAGCACTGAACTGGTATTTCCAGTAAAAAATCTAAATCTCTACCATTTCCCTTATTTTTGCTATATTTTGCTAGATTATATCAGTTGCCACAATAATTTGTGTACACACTAGAGAATAGTGGCCCCAGAGTACAACGTCTAGATACCAAAAATGAACGGGTTTTGTTACTGAACAGGATTCATCATTGTTAACATATTCATACGATTACAGAAATAGCGTGCAAAGAAAGCACCTGACATAAACCGTCCCCAAGATAAAACTATGTTTACTGGGCAAGAAAGAAAGTGATTAATGTTGTCAAAATCTTTTAGTAAAATTATTGAACACACTATATTCAGAAGGTGCTTAAGAAATAGCGGGTGTTACGAGTCCCGGACATATTAACATAGCTCCAGTGAGATTGCTGAATTAGATGACGAGGACGCCAAAGAACGAATCGCGAAGCAAGAAGTGGGAATGTAAGAAGCCACACCAGGTGTTGTTTAAGCGGTCCGTTGCCACAAAAACCAAACCGCCGTCGATGTTCTTTTTCGTTTGCCCTTTTGGTGGTTTCTAAAATCTTTATTTTGAGCATCGTTTTTTTTTCAAGCCAAAACTGCGCGGAGTTATTAGATCAGATGTACTGACAAACTTTAATAAACAAGCCGTTAGATACAGATCAATGATTTTAAATATAAATATTTAAGAGTGAGTCAAAAATACTGAAAGTGTGCTTACGAAACATTTAGGAAAACACCTCACGTGTGTTAAACGCGGGTTGCATACTTAAGATTCGATGAACTGTTTGATTGCCCTTACTCGAAATTGTCGATCGAAGCAACTGCTCTTTTTCATTAGTCGCTGTGAGACACAGGGGCGTTTCAACCTGCGGATTGTTCTTGCTGTTTCTGTTTCTTTAGTAGAACAAAAGACAATTAAAATGTCAGGCGACTCTTCGTGCTTGCTAAGATTTTCTTCATCTTTTGTTATAATACTTTGGCAATAGTAGTGCATGGCCGATACAGTAAGGCGTTGTACAAATGGTAGAGTAAAATTTTCACACCCTATCTCGCAGAAATACATAGCAAGTAACATTTTGAGAAGTGGCCAGGAAAACTAATACTTTTCCTGTCGATCTTCAGTCTACGATCTTTAATGAAGCCTGAGATTTCCAAACCTTCATGTGGGTGCAAATAATCGACATATTTCCGGGTACTTTAAGCGAGGATTACGCGATTAAAAGCACCAGAGTCACATATATTTTATTACCTATATCTCCCATAACTTTCCTCTCTCTCTCTCTTTCTTTCTTTTTTTTCAACGACTTCGGGGTATTGTCATCTATTTGACCGCTCACCATGGCTACTCACTGGTGCTTCAATTGTGATGGGTTCAGTGCTCCATTTTTTTTGTAGTGCCTGTGTAACGGATTTTTACCAGAAAACCAGCTTGAAATGGGTGTCTGCTTCAGGCTTATCGCTGTACAAAACGTTTGATTCGTTCAGGAACACAATTACATTTCTCCCGGATTTGTCCTGATTTTGAGCACAGAGCTCAAAAAGTTGTGAAATGCTGACAAGCAGCCAGAAAGAAAGAAACTCTTCCTACATACCTCCTTTCCATTCGAGAAAGTTGGACTCTGCTCCTTTCGGCTGGGAGAGTGAGAGTGAGAGAAGAAATAGAGATAAAAATAACTGGGATCCTGTTTTCTTTACAACAGAAGACGATTTGTAGGCCGGCCGTTAAAATAGAGAAGGAGGGAGAGGGAGAGATATTATATGTATTACAACGAAGTGTATAATAAAGATCTCTACCTTTGTTTCTGACGGGGTACGTTGCGAAACGCGAACACGCTAAATCGAATACATGAACGTCAAACGTGGGAGAAGTATTACGAGAATGCGTTTAGTTCCGGACACCCAAATTCGAACGGTGGAAGCAACAGTGGCCAAACTAATAAAGGGGACAGCCCCCCCCCCCCCCCCCCCGCCCTAAAACAAAAATGGGGTAAGAGGTCTACGCGTACTCCTTATCGGTTTTAGGCCATCGCTAAATGAGGACAAACATCGACTCGGTGTTTCTTGTTCCCCGCAACTAAGAAACGCATTCGCAGCAGCACACAAAAGCGAAAAAGGGGGCTTGGGGCACGGAGACGACGGCGAAAGTCGCTACGAGAGTATTTATCGTGGCACAGAGAATCCGTCGCGGATGACTGCCTTGGCGGGGTTACAAGATACGGCCTCGGTGTCATCGCAACGGGCCGCGGTGTTTTTCGACTTGCGAAGGGAGTTAATGTGTGTGCGGTACGAAATACCGCCGCTTCGCCCCGAGAAGATTCTCCGTGAGATACCGAAGGGGGCCTTTCGCTTCTTTAGTTTAGTCCCCGATCGTATAAACATCCAAGCAGAAGAAAACGTAGCACCGTGGCTCGGCAGGTTCAAAGCTGTTATGCATAGTTTACGGGACTGGCAAGAAAGTTCTGAGGAAATCCCGTTGTAAACGGCTCCGTGAACTAACTACTCAGAATAATGTGAAAAAAACAAAACATATAGAAGACTATGATTCGGTTGCTGAGCACGCAGCTGCTTTCTTGGGGCGAACCGGTTTGCAACTAACCGTAAATTTTGTGGAATATATTACGACACCGGTCTAGAATTACTCGTAACTCGATTAGTCTACTTGAGTTATCATAATGCAACTCCTGTTTCCAATAATTTCATATCAACAAACTGTTTTCTTATTAAAATTTGCACTTACCTTGATGTACTTTTCTAAGTAACTTCAGTTGCGGTTAAAATTTACTTCGGCGTTAGGAACGAAGCTGAATTCAGTCTAGTGGTTAGGCCACAATCTCACGCAGAAGTTGAACAGTTTGCTGCTATTCCGAATCATAAAAAAACTCGTTTTGTTTCCGAATTGGCTCCTGCATTTTGATTCTTGTCTTCTCCAGTCTCAGGTTAATTCAGCATGATTAATACTTACCACCTCGCCTGCACACTTAATATTTTTTTTTTCAGATTTGTCGTATTTAAGGTGTGTCAGAACTCCTCCGTGCCTTGACAATTTTGTTGCAGTAGTTACCATAAAGACACTATTCTACAATACAACTCGGAAGTAGGCGGCCACAATTTGACGCTACCTGAACTTGATTGAATTTCTACCTATTGCATTCCACTTCGGCTATTATACATCCACCTAATTTAGCTCATATTTGGAGTAACATCTATTTGCGAATACACGTATCTTCTCCATTTCTTTCGTTAACAATTTCCTGTTTTCTTTTAGATTTTTCCTTCTTTCTTTCTTTCTTTCGTTATTTTTTTCTCTCGTTTTCTTTCTACTCTTGCAGACCAAGGCCAGCAACGCTGCAAAGGTAGAAAGCATTTCTACCTGTCACTGAAACACGATTTACAAACAAGCTTTTAAAAATTCCTTCCCCAGCTTTTCTTCTTAATCTAATTTATAGTGCCGAAAGCAGGCTGGAGCTATCCCTCAAAATAACAAAGAACTATAAATGCTTTCTAAAATGACTCCTTATGAAAGCGGATCTACCGTTTACTCAAGAAGCTTTTACTACATGGAATCACATTAGGTTTAAATCGAAACGCGATAAAAGGAAGTATATCATTTATGCTTATCTTGGCGCACAACTTAATGTAACCGAACCCTTCAAAATTATTTTATATTTATTTTCACCAGCTATTTTTTTTGTGATGAACTTATACGCAAATTATTTGGAGTATGCATTAGATGGCTCTGCATCCGTAATGCAGTGCGAGTGAAATATTAAAAAAAAAAACTTTAAGGAAAGTTTTTTTTTAAGTAATCAACAAAGATTGAGTATAATCTCGTTATGCAACGAGGATACCGCCCATGCATTGTGCTGTTACATGTACTAATATCTTCGGTTTCCTAAGCCCTTTGTAAAGTTAAATAGGCTATTATTTATTCGGTGGGCATGAACCTTAGCCCTGATTACCATGTGGTTGCGGAAAGTATTGTGGCGCAATCCCACATTTGATATAATAGCGATAAGGCAATCTGGCAGAAGCCGTCCTTACGTTCAGGCATGGCAAGGCTAGTAGAAATTATTCATAATCACTCGGTGGCTATAGCTAGGGCTCCGTGTTTTTGGAATAAATCCGATAGAATCCGTAAAACAATCGTCGGCAAAAATTTCGTCAAGTCGGATTTATTCGAGAAACTTTAAGGTTACGCTGGCAAAAAGAACGGTAAGCTTGGTTAGAGCACAGGCCTCAAGGTCAGTGGTCCCGAGGAAAGGCTACTTCAGTTTCTTTTTGAAATATCGGTCTATTGACCAAAGGGAGTTTACCGTTTAGCTCGTCAAGTTTTGTTCAGGAGAATGGAAAATTGCACTTCTAAATCACGCCAAAAGAAAATTTTCTGGTTTGTAGTTTTAACACCTTAAAACACCTTAAAAGGTGTTTTCATAACAGGAAAATATATGAGTTTATAAAAAACTTCTATGCTTCGCAGCGACTACGTCCAGGTGTGTAGTGATTTTAAAATTATCGACCTTTATTAAAGCATCATTTGTTTGGAAGTTCGGTCGTGCGACCTTTAGTACTTCTAATTGATATACCTGTTGTTAAAACCATAACATTTTACAACATTTTTATTCCTAGAACAACAATTTCGTGGAACTACCTTTCATCGTGCGTGGTGTGTGTGACCGATCCAATAATCTTCAAGCCTTGCCTTCACGATGCGCTTTTTTAGCATTGCAGTCTCAAATTTCGATCCTTGGCGTTGGTTATGTTGAATTATTTTACGTTTCTTTTTAACCCACTCTTCTCTGCAATGCATTCGGGCCTTAAGGAAATATTAAGTAAATAAGATAAATAAATAAATAAATGGCACCAAGGCCAATGAAAGATCCAGCTAAATAAATATCTCTTTGGTTGAATTTAGGATATGTTTGTGTTTGGATAGAATTTTTTTTTTATATGGAACACAGAAAAATTTGTTTCCACATTTTGAAAAATTGATAATCTTGCTAAAATGAACTTCGATAAGACACGAATTTCTTTCGAGAAAAATATTCCGCAAAACGCCCTCCGAATTTCACAAAAAAAAAAAAATACCGGAAACACGGAATTTTAGAAACATGTCAATAGTATACCAGAATGCCCGATCTGCCCTTTAAGGCGTTAATACATGATGGTGTCTACGTACAGTAGGCAGATGACACGAACATCAGCAGCAAAAAAATATCTCGCAGACGCACCTTTTCAGGCAGGAAGCACAGTATTTCGTATACAGTTTATACTTCAACATTTTTATGAAATATGGTCGATATTCAAATCTTCTTTTCGGGATCGTGCCGTTTATTGTAGCTGTACACTGTATACAGTTCTAGAGCTTTGCAAGTGTCTAGGTACTAGAACCTTGAGCTTGATATAACACCAGCCAACAAAAATGACGACGCAGGCGTAAAAAAAAACTATTTAGCTTCACCGCAGCTAGAAAAAAAACTACCAAACTGCTACTCCGCAGTCCTCGTATGCAAGAACAGTTCAATCTAAGCTGATTTTGATAATCAAAGAACATGTATGTTAAGGTTTTGGTATGTTGGACGAAAGAATAAACTGGTTTGCACCTGAAATGGAGCATAACTGCCGCCCGTTCGGAAAAATGTCTGGTCCGGGCGGATCTTCTAGAATGCTCTTATTCTCTTTCCTTCTTCAAAACGTCGTTTTTCTAACCCTCTATTGTACGTACTCGGGTGTTGGCTGTGGATAAAGTAAATTAAAAAGTGTAAGTTACTTTTTTTAAAGCTTCACCGCAGCTAAAAACTTTTTTAAAGCTACAGGTAAATGCAGTTGCTTATTACTCGATGCAATAGCAATTGTTACTTATTACAGAGTTGCTGCGCAAGACCCTTGCTCTACACCGTCACTAACACGTTACACTTTTCGTTAAAGTAGAGTTGGTATACAAGGAAGTACTCGTCCGACCAATACCTTTCCGTTCGATACGCTAAAACAAAAACTATTTACAGTAGGCAAGTGACACGCAAGTCCAGATAAATGTGGTTGTTCATATAACATTTTTATGCATAACCACGACGCTTGAGCGTTCGTCAGAGAACAAAAAATAGAATAAAGAGCGTTACGCGTTTCTTTCATGAAAGTACAACAAATGCTGAGCTATAGATTTTCTGCTTCCCACGAAACAGAACAAGAACTTACCTTCATTGCTGAAATGAAGGTTAAATGCGGCGCCATTTGTAACGCACATCCAACACGAGTCTGAATATATTCTTTACTATTGCGGACAACTTAAAACAAAAACTTACACCGTTAATATACCGATCTCACCAGCCAGTTTGACTACGCCACCGCTGTCCCAAGGCATCGATGGAACTTTAGTCTTTCTGCACGTGCGATAACACCGCTGGAGCTCTGCGCTTGTGAAGCACGCGACGGCACGAGCCCTCGCACGCACGGCCGCCTGCCTGCTGTGAACTAAAGTTATGGCGGCGCCACGCATGCGCCGAACGCTTAGTGAGATCGGTCTATTCTAACCCATAGTCAAATTCTACCACAGCCCGCACAAAGAAGGCGCGTCCCCAAGTAGGCTGCAGGTGGGTGCGGTGCGTCTCAACGAACTGAATCGACCGACAGGTTCCAGATCGTTCTGCATACGGAAGGGGTTGCTGGGCACGGTGAGCGCCGCCAATATTGGTCGCAGTGCGATACGAGACTGTCCCGGCTGATGAGGAGGTGCCGCGAGTTACGAAACGAAGCATATGATACTGGCAGTCGATAAAGTGGCCGGTGCCGAAAGAGCGTCGCGTTGTTCAAGAGATTCTCGCAAACTATATGTCGCATATATTCCGAAGAGGCAGACACTGGCACGAAGATTGTTTTGCATGGAAAACTTAATAGCGGATAATAATAATATTATTGAAAAAAATAATCGCCTTTTTGCCATATTAGCGTGACAAATGCAGTGGTAACACATATTGTGGTGTGTTAGTGTGGAGGACGTCTGTACACACGCGAAGACTAGATGGTGCGAAGCAGACCCGATTCGTAAACGGTAAGTGCATGAGCGCTCCGTGGATGTCTCACTTGTGGGTTTCATCTTCGGCAGTGGAAATGTAAATGCGAATTTTCTCGGAGCCTGTTCAAGTGTGAGACGGAGTACACGGAGTGTGCGGAAAACAAAACAGAGGCTCCCTAGAAAAATTTATACGCAGCAGCGCCGAGCAGATCCCTGGCGCCAGCTTTGGCAGATGACAACCAAACACTCGGAACTACCTCAACCCCTTGCGGAAAACTGAGCACGTCTAACGTAATGCTCGCCCCCTTTTTTTTTTTCATTGCTTTTCTGTCGCTTTCTTGTGCGCTCTTTCTTTTTTGAAGTCCTGAGCGCACTCGTTTCATGGAGCAGAGGGGAGCTATATGGTTGAACACGTGATGCTTCCCGAAGTTATGGTCAGTGCGCAGGTGAGCTGGTGGAAGTTTACCGTGATTATATAAACCCGAGACTGGAACAGCAGAAGGAAATATTTTTACAGTCGAAGAGAATGTAACAGGGACAGACAGCGTTTCTAACCCAGGTAATAATTTAATTCAAGCAACTACCTTATATACAGAGATACAACTACCACAAAACCACCGAACATCCTGTTTTAAAGGTCGCGGGCACAACCCTCACCCAGATCAGAAAACAAACTAAATGATGTCACCCACCAAGCACAACCACCTCCCGGTTTAGAAAAAAAAAAACTTTCCAAGCAGTTTGAGATTACAAAAAAAAACAAAAAAAAACAATGCTTTTGATCTACAACATACACACTCTCAGTGATACCTTTGGTTGGTTAGACGAAAACCTTCTGAACTAGTATCTCGAAATACCACACTAACAAAGAGAAAAAATACCTTGTAACATAGTTAAGGTTTGCACACTTAACAAATCATCTACACAGTGATTTTCTCAATAGAGTCTTGATTAAGCTGAACTTTTGTTTGTCTATCTTGCCCGCGGTTATTCTGCAATGATGTGTGGCAACGGTTTCCGAAACTAGTTGTAAAAATAAGACTAACAACAACATATTGTTCTTTGCACCGAAGTACGTCAAGTAGCGCTCGTGACGCTTCATCCCACTGCGAAAACAGTTAAACATTATCTTCCCAATGCGTGTCCGGTGACAATTGTACCGCCTAAGGGCGCCGATACACTTTACCCCGATCTCACGTCACGAGGCTTTACTTTCCGACCGAAAGGGAAGACACAGGAGCACGGCGCAATTGACTAGAGCAGCAATGCCAAATGGGATGGAGGTTCAGAGGGACGCAGCAGAGTAGCGACGGCCACCGGCGCCTAATAACAGCTCCACTGACACAGCGAACTAGTGCCCCTTCTTTTTTATTATTGGACAACCGGATTCCTCGCAGCGGTCTCTGTTATTTTCAAACTGAGCACTCACTCATCTTGGTTCCCGGGATGACTGGCAGTATCAATTTAGAATATAATAAAAAAAAACATACGAGGGAAAAAAGAAAAAATAAAAAACGCTCCCGGCAAATCAATTTAGCATTTCGGACGGCCAGTTCTCGCTGCGCGTCTTCGACCCTCCCTTTCGCCGTCCAATACAGGTTAAAATTAACGGACAGAAGCCGACTGCAGGAGTCACGATTTCGAGATTTTCTCCGGGCACGAAGGATGCAACCACGACCGCCGTGCTCGCGAAAGTGCACTCGTGCCTCGTGTGCATGCTTTCCGTTTCCACAACCAGCTCGGCGGTCTCACTCGAATGGCGTCCGTCGGCTTGCTTCGGAGGACAGGTCGAGTCTGAGTATGGCCGTGCTCTCGTAAACATCAGAAGGACGATCCCTTCAGCGGCATCATTTAGGAAATGTTAATGCGCACTGCAGCCTGGTTCCTCACACGATTAATTGTCGGTCATGTATAAGGTTCTCTTGAAATTATAATGTCAGGAACGTTTCTACATTGGTGTAAACGTGAGTTTGCTACCCGTAACTGTGGCTTGGTTAAACGGCTCGCTCAATGCTTGGTACCCTAATTATATGCTAGCTACTAAACATCTATGTAAGAAGCGTGTGAACTTGAGAAATTGCACCTAAAAGACCATCTAAATAGCGAGGCCGTTGCATTGGGTTTTTCGTGTCATCTTGTAAGCGCAACACGAGTCCCAGTCGATCACAGCACGGGTGTCGAACTCCGCGCTCGATCCAGGTGGATGACGTAGGACATCGAGTGCCCCTGGCTTGCTGTCTATAGGTGCTGTTGACGGCTGTCGTGTAAATGCGAATGATATGGCGCGTCCTAAATAAATGTATGAATGACTTTGCCAATGAGTAAAGACACATTCAGCAAGTCAGCAAGTCCTGTCGCAAGGATGAGCCAACTGCACGTCATGTAGACAGTTTTCAGGGGTAGTCCAGACTCTCGAGCACCTTGTATCTAAGTGAAAACTACGTTACAAGATAAATATTGCTTTTCATTTGTGATGCTCCTGTCATGTTTCTTGTGATCCAAAAGTAATTTTACGAGTATGAGCCCGCAGCCACGCAGAGGTCATGGTTGACTTCAAAAGCGTCATTTCTGCAAGGCCGGAAAACTGGAAATAGCTAGTGGTTTAATCCCGGATCGACAGGACAGTATGCTGGACATTTTCTCTCCAGTCGAAAGAAATTAGAAATGATCTTTTTGCTGTTTTGAAACAGGGTTAGAAACACGAGCACTGGGCACAAAAACATAGCGTACCCAAGTGTGGGGCTTGTCTTTTGCGCCTGTTTCCAGATTCATTTGTATTGGTTGGGAGAGCCCGTAAGCAGAGAAAACCTGCCGTGGCAACACTGTCAAGGATACCTGCATGTAGTTTTATAATATAGTACAGTTATGGACCAATTCTTCTAGTTTTAGCAATGCATTCGCGTATGCAAGTGCAATATATAATCTCTCGGCTTTTAGGGAATTATTTTTTTCGCACATATTTATATGTGACTCTTTACTACTCAAGTTGCAAGACCCCACAGACTGCAAACCCGGCTGGTATCTCTATGCTGATGGGCAAACTGCTACCAACTTTCTGAGATTTTATTTTTTCCGGATTTCTATATCTCAGCTAAAACTAGTCGCTTTGAAGCAGCTGTCACCCTTCCGATTTTAAAATAGGCAGAATTAATTTTCGCTTTATTAAAACAGAAAATGCGCTTTTCCGTTTCCAACCATCAGCCAATTCATCTAACCTGTATGTCGCCGAAACCTCTCGAGCACGGGTTAGACTTCTATAGATATCGTCACTCGTCTAGTCTCAAAACAATTTGTTTATTCTTCCACTAGCCGCTTCTCGAAACGGGTTTCTCTCACAAGACACAGCGGCGTGAGTTTCTTCGGGATTGACACACTAACTGTACATGTCGTGTAGAAAGCTAAACCTTCTTTCTGACTTTTCGAAAAGTTTCGACCGTGTTTGATATCAAAAACTTCCGTCTCAGCTTTTTATGAGGGGATCGAAGTATAAGCGGCCATTTGTATATACGGATAGTTTGCCACACAACTCGGTCTTTCCAACCAACTTAACTACTCGTAATCTAAAGCTGATTCATACACGATAGAACCCTCTCAGCTTTAGAGATTCATCAGCAAATCGGAAATAATGAAGCTAACGGACCTTCGTGTTCCGCCGATATTTGCGTATGGAAGATGGCATTCAATACTTACGACAAAACATATGACGCTATGCAGTCCCCATAATGTTTGCCTCATTAACCCAGTACAATACCGTCTTTCTTTCTTTTTCTCCGTCTTACTCTTTTGAATGGGAAACCTTCACACTAATGTCTCTCCATTTTCTAAAAAGAAAAACTTGGACTTACCCTTCAGAAAAGAACGTTTGTCGTCCTTGCCGTTTCCATATTTTTTAGCAATGCCCAGGACTAAAGATTTATGAAGAAATCATCTCACCTGATGCGCCATCGAACGGACTTATGATGGTACCAAAATTTAGTAATTCCTTTATTTTGCAGGACATTACCAAACGGAATCATTTGCAATCCTCCCCCATTATTATCAATGATTTTTTTAATCACCCACAAGCCGATTTTTGGGAGCTTCGCATATAACGCATTTGCTTGCCGTACCTTGCGTGATAATGCTTCTGTAAGGTCCATAGTGACCGTTTCACCATATGAAAAATAAACCAATACAACAGAGGTTGTTTTCACCTCGTCAACGGTCGTTCTTGCTCCCAGCCTACATTAAACAAAGTTGATCCATTAAGGATGTTTACTCCGACAAGGAGGAGGGGTACTCCGCGACTGCGGGTGCCATTAAGGCTGGTTTCGGCATGGACGGGGAAAAGCAGAACAGCATCCCGAAACCCGGTTTACGGGTCTACCCAGCAGGATCCCGCCCGAGCGACCTTGACACCGGGCAGGCGGAGGTCTCTAGCGCGCCGTTAGCTAATGGCCCGGACGTCGTGGCTTGGCCGAGCGCCTCCGAGCCGGCTGCGGCGCCGTGACGATGATTTATACGATGGCGTGGGGGCACCTTTCACGAAGCACGCTGGAAGCTGGCATTCCAGGAGCGCGGACCGGCAGCACTCTTCTCTGCTCGGGCTCGACGGGCAAATTGAAAGGCTTGGGCCAACACAAAGGACGCTCAGACTGAGATATCCCCCTTGGCAGGAGGAGACTCTACTCCATACTCAGTTCGACAATAAGCTGACAGTGCGACGGGCTCTACTCACTCGCCAGACCAATCGGCCGCCTTCGCGCTCCCTCCGATGTCCACGCGAAGAGAGATGGGTCACTGGTCAGGCTTGGTGGAGCGAGCATGTAGCCGCACTGTACCGCGCTGTAGGTGTGAACGGAGTAGAGAATGCCGTGAGTCTCGCTGGAGTCCTGTTGGAGCGTTATACTTACTCTCCGTGTGCCGACGTCTTTCTGTGACTCGGGTTATTTAGGCCACTGGCGAAAAAGGGGGGCTCCTGATTTTTCTTTTTGCGTTTGCGGTTGTTTCCTCGCAGCGATTCTGGAGAGGAGCTCGCGAGATATCTTTATTTTGGTTAGTTGGACACAAAGTGTTTCATCTCGAAGGTCAGGTGCGGTCGAGGGGGCACCCGTCGGGTTGGGGCAGAACGATGGAAGCCGGAATAAAGTCGTCAAGAGCGCACTTCGAGTGGTACTGGTTCTGTGAAGCTGTTCTTGAAGCTGTCAGCGCAACGGATTGACAAGGTCTTTCTGTTTTTTTGCTTTCTCGTATATACCCTAGTAAAAAAATGAAAAATGTCACCTTCGTACGTGTCGATTAACATTTCTTGTTTAGAAAGTGGTGCACGTAGCATATGTAGATAACAAAAAAAAAGCCAGCGTTTTTGCATATTAATTTTCGAAGCGTTCGTGTTTTTGAGTGTTTTGTTTCTCCCGTATCGACCAAAACTATCGAGACGCATCGCCATGCGCATCATTCTACTGTTATGTAATGCATTTGGAAAATCGGAAACAATGGGATAGTACTCAATTATGAATCATTATAAGGGAGAAGCGAGTACTAAACTGTAACTTTCAAAATGCTTCTTAGGTATACATTCTAGAACGTTCATGATCGTTCATCTTACCTGGGAGTCCACGGAGCTACTGTCGCTGCGGCATTAGCGAATTACGAGTTCAAACTACCACTCGCTTCGAAAATGTTGTTTACACAACTATGAGCAGCGAGGAAGTCTTCGTGCTGAATATTCTTGCCAGAAATGTGTTTTCAAATACAACTACTTTAGGAGCCAGACAAACAATACAATTCATGTTGTTTAGTAAAGTCAGCCAGTCTCAATGGGCGTCTGGTGTCTCAGCAGTACTTGAGAAATTTAGCCAGTACACTACGACTGCTAGCCTTGGGTTTTTAACGCGCATCACGCAGTAGTGATACACAACCGCACGCGGGTACGATGCTGATCCTCATCAAAACGGGCAGGGGTGGGTATTTAGCCCGGGATCCCTGGGGTCTGCAGCTCGAGCTTTCGGTCCTTGTACTCCGAGCTGGTGTGCGCTCTAGTCCACTCCGCCACCGATCCCCGGAGAATAAAGCAACATGCGCGTAACCTTCGTTACTGTGAAAATGTTCAGCTGCAAATGAGTTTTTTTTTTTTTAATTGTCGAGTATTTGAGGTGCTGGAGCAGGCACCAGGGTCATGATTCCTCTCTCGTGGGTGATTCATTAAGTCTGTGTTTGCTTTTTCTGTCCATGTAACAACTGCATATGGAGCTTGTTGCTTGTAATCTTGTTGGTCCTAAAAAAATGAATCTCTTGGATGATGCTAGGTTATTTGTTCCCGATTTATAGGGTGTTCGCCAGCATCCTAAGGGTGTTGCGTAAGGCCGTCGGGGTGCTAGCCCTGGAGCACTCACGCCCATGCCTTTGTCAGCCACTCAAGATTATACTGCGATCTTCACCTGTCATCTACTATAATAGTTTGGTGGAATGTGCTCACTAGGGACGCTTAGTCACTGGATCCTGGCAAAGTAGCGCCATTGCCTTCCCCGCCTGCATGCTAGCAGGACGCAAACAGGTACTGACATACCTACGACCACATCCACACGAGGCGATAGGCTTAACGACATCTGAGCTATGGCAATCCCAATTTGGGTCTTTTAGAAGCTTCGAAAGGATCATTTTGAGCCAGCCCCACGAAGATCACGAGGGCGCATCATCGTAGTGAAAGCGTTCCTCGCCAGTGAAGCGTCCTTAGCTCCTTTTATGCATTCAACTGATAAATCTTGCTAATGCCCACAAATTTCTTAGAATTATATTATTTTTCGCACGCTGCTGCATGTGGTGGCAGTGTGAATTTATGCGCTTGTTTTGCCAGTCTGTGTAAACAAAATCCGGTGTACAAGAAATGTCTTCATAAAGCAACCTCTCAACGCGAATTTTGATCAGCTCGTCAAAAATGGAGAGATTGAGAAGAAACTGCTTATACCATGGAACAAAATGGCGACCTTACGAAGATCTCGGCGCTACTTTCCAAAGCATCCAGTGACTTTATGAACCTAAGCTCCAAGAAAATAGCGTTTGCTAGATCAATATTATTCTATGAGTTGTCGTCGTATCGCTCCCAAAATCTACACACTCTTAAAAACTATAATAGGCAACTGAATTTTTTTGTACATGGATTTTTTTATGTATTAACCTTAATAACCAGCTTAGGGCATTTTAATGAAACGGTATGTTCGGCGACAGCCAGTCACATATCAACCACGATTAAATGTATAAAAATAAAACGAGCTCCATTTTCAGCCTGTGTCTCGAAAGAGTGCTATAGCGTGATTTATCATAAATCAAAGTGCGGTCAAATGGTACAATACACGAGGAGAAGAGCGCACACTAAAAGCACAAGGTCATGGTGCATGCTCTGCGCTTGATAGCTTTAACAGGTAGCGACTTGAGCACTAGAAGACGACGAGGTTCGTGACGTGGCGTTTTTGGCGCTACTTGATTGACATCATCGGCTCGCAGCGTCGACTGCGCTATGACGTACAGCGACTCGGAGTATAAACGTTTAAGCGGTGATACCCGATACCATCTTTTACGGGTAGCGCCGACTAACGAGTGATGGCGAACAATGAACAGACAATGAGTGTGTGGGCGAGCTGGTGATAGTCAATCATGATGTTTAAAACCCGAGACTCCAGTGAGGGGAAAAATAGAAAACTTTGAAGTCGAAGAAAAAGGCACAGGAGAAGAAGTCTTCTCCTGTGCCCTTTTTCTTCGACTTCAAAATTTTCTATTTTTCAGTTTCCACAATCTCGGGTTTTAAACATCATGGATGAGGAACACATTTTTATCGGGAAGAGAATGGTGTCTTCGAGTTCACTGCCCACGCAATACGCCACCACATTATTCCTAAAATCCCCACCATTACGATGTTTTAATAGATGCCTCTTGCAGTCGGATAACAATGATGTATGCGCGAAGGCGCGGCGGAGTATGGAGTGAAGTTATCGGGGTTATCGAAGCTATCTACTCCAACTACAAGGTTATATCTTAGGCGGCACCTCAAGACAAATCGGTCTCTGTAAGTGCACCTTTTGTAGGCACTTTAATTTAACAATTATGCAGTGCCTTCGTGCGAAGCAATAATCTGTAACATACACTTGTTTTGTAATTGTTACCATATTGATGAGATAAACCGATTTTCAAGCGTTGCTATCTTTCTAGCCGACGTCCTTGTCAACACCGTGTACTGAAAAGAAAAAATCTCTCGAATTTTTATGCTGAGCAAATTATATTGTAGTGTAACTTACGTTAATCGTATTAATTATATTGTAGCGTAACCTAATTATATTATATTATACCTTAATCTAAGAAAAGAAAATAATATTTTCGCAACTTTTAATTTGTAAATGTTCACCGTGGAAACGCATATAGCCTCCCTCTCAAACCTTCGCCCGTTACCAACTCTTTCTTACCAAACGCTTGCCGCAATAAAAAAAAAAACCCAAAAAACCCGACTTTTTGTTTTCAAAAAGAGCGCTTAAGACAAACGACATAACCAACTCAACCTGTTGCAATCAAACCGAGGCGAACATATCAATCCTAATTATCATGCCTCGTATGCGATATTATGGAGATAGGCAGTTCAACTCAGCCGTTTGTTTCTTTACTCTCATCTAACTGTTCGTACCATTCCTTCCGCGTAGCCACCGAGCGTTTAAGCAGGCCGTGGCTTCTTCCGTTGGCGCCTCTTGTTCTTTCCGCTAATGGCGCAGTTCGATTGGCGGCGAAGCGTTGAGAAGATGGCTCGCCACGCACTGTGTTCCTTGAGCCCTCCACAACGTTGTCTTTCCTTCACGACGCTCTGTCTGCTGAATGTGGACGACAAACGAACCTGCGGTCTGTGGCACCCGACAACCCCCGTTACGCGGGACGGCTGGCCGCGAAGCCCAACGAGCCGTAAAAGCGAGCGAAAAAGAAAGCAAGATCCCCCCCCCCTCTCCGTCGTCGTCCTTGCGTCCGTCGCCGAGCAGCGCGACGAGCGTGGCCCGCACACGCCTACTCTGCTCTCGCTCGCCGGAGAAGGCGTCCGCGGCGGCCCCGTGCTTCGCCGTCGCCCGTTTTCACTTTCGCGGCGGACGTCGCCAGAGAAACCGACGGCGTTTCGCAGGAGCGGAGCGCGTGCGACGGGCGACGTCGGAGCGAGCGGGAAAAGCGCGAGCACCTCGGGGGCTCGCGCCTGCGCGAGCTCGCTTGCCTCTCCCTGGAGAGAGAGTGGACGGCGGCTGTCTGTCGCGCGTGCGGCTGACGAGGTGCGCGAGTGAGTGGTTCCTCGACGGATAAGTGAATCTTCTGCGTCGTCCGAGAAATCCGCTAGTTTCTTCGTCGACCGCGGATACGGCAAGGGAAGAAAGGCGTCGACTCGCATCGAACGAACATCGTGTGCTTTTTTTTGTTTGCTTTAAGATGCACGGGAACTCCGATTTTGTGAGTACTACGTTTTTTGTTTTTTCTGTATATATTCAATTTTGCGGGGTACTTTTAGATGTTTTTTTTTCTGTTTGCGCACGAGCTTGCCTAATATTTTGTCGATTACAAGTTTAATTCTGAAAGTTACGACGAAAGAAGTAAACATCACTAAACCCGACGAATTTGGGGCATGTCGATAAGTTACAGTGATAAAAGGAAAGCGACGTTAAGCACGAAGACAAGGCAAAAAATATATTAGGAAAGATGTCCTGCTTCGTCCTTCATGTTGCTTTCCTTTTATGTCCCAACCAAACACCAAAACGGCTAAGTTGAAGGAGGGACGCACGAAGCTCCTTGTGGCCACTTCGAATTATTGTGTAAATCTGGACACTTCTCCAAGTATACTTAATATATTTTTTTAAACTACCACAACATTTGAACTGATCGTTACATGCAGTCTACTATCTGGCTTAGCTTCACTGAAAAGACATAACGCCCTAAAATATGCTCAGTCAAAGCAGACTTGAATGGAAAAAAAATACAAACGTCTAACGTAATTACAACTACGTATAGGTGGCAAAAAACCACGCGGTTAATTCAATAGGCACCTACTCGCTCCAACAAAACGAGATATAATAAAAACCCACCGTCAGATTCTACTTCGAAAAATAAAAAAAGAACTAACCGGGGAACACACGAGCGTTAATTATTAACTGAATTAGTCTGTTTTCCAGACAGGAATGGCGTTGTGGTTTTCAAACTGAGTGAGTTTTGACTTATAATTTTCAAATTATCATTTGTAGGAGTAAGGTAAGGAAAGAGAAAAAAACAGTATTCCCGTTTAAAACTTGGCAGGGCGTGAGCTGATTTTGTCGCAACAACTTCCTCCTCGGTTCGATCCATCTGCAGTCGTCCTTGAACGTGGTTTGCACTGTAGCGATAACGAACGGCTTTAAAATCCAAGCCTACCACTTCGTGTCTGGCACTCAAGCCTCCGCAGGAATGAAATATATCTGCTGCAGCGTGGTTAAAAGAAAATAGCTCTTCTACAGTAAATAAGCCATACATCATGTGCGTGTCCTGCGAGGCGTGCCACACGGGTAAATTCAGTTTGGTTTGGTATTGTGGTAAAAACTTTGTTAAATTCCAAAATATGTTGTCAGCTGTAATCTGGCAAAACAGGCGTTAGCGCTTAGAAGCAGTGATTGTGAGACGAGCTGAACCCTACGCAGCCTAAGTGGGAAGGCGTGCTGGAAATATCCTCTAACTTACCAAGAGGGGCAAGTGGGCAACGCAGGCGACTTGCGTAGTTCAGCGATTTCCAATTTTTTTTCTATTCATTTCTTTCTTTTCTTTTCGCCGCTACTTGGTGTTAAAAAAGCAACGTTATCAGTCTCCGCAAAGACATAATCATCGGATATTTTCACTAAGGAAATGTTTGAATAGAGGGAATAAATTCGGCGCGTAAGAACCGAAGTAGAAATATTATGACGAAAATAATCCCTGGAGAAGGGGAACAAGAGGGACAAAGGGCAAACCCAATTCTCCAAACACAGCTAGGTGTCTGGTGCGCGACCGAAAAAATCCGCCTGGTCCGGGTATCGAACCCGGGACCTCTCCATTACAGGTTTTTTGTCATTCTTGTCCAGCTCGCTTGCACCTTTGCATTTAATTGCATTATAATAAGAAATACCATGTTGCCTCTTCTCTTTACCATTTTATGAGAGGAATAAGGAATGCACGTAGTCTTATCGAAAGCAGTAGGTGTCATGTAAAGTCACGATAATTTTACGAGTCTGTGCCGCCGCCTGCGTCTATGTTATAAATTGAACCATGTTACACACGTAACAATTATCTCCATTTCCAAATTTGATTGAATACAATGGTTAATACCTGAAAGCTAAAGTCTTTTATGTGTCGAGTTTGGAAGGTTACCACCTCGCCCGTGTATTTATTACTCTCGTTTTCTTTTTCTTTTTTACTATTATAATATTTGCGGTGGATGCAACGGCGGTCCATTGTAGCCATGGCATCAAGATCTCTCTTTCGTTAATTGCAAGCCTTTTTGCTTAGAATACTTTTTTCTGGAAGAAACTCAGTAGATGAAAACACTTTCTTGTTTTTGAAGCAACGAGAAACTGCACGCAGGGGTTCTGCAATACGCTCGGTAAATCCACCTCTTCGCAACGTTTCTCGGAACCGAGAGTCATCTTTTCCTCCGTAGAGCTAGACGAGCGGGCGGCAAGAGTCAGCTCGGTTTCGTATTGACTTTAAACAGGGCTCAAAAAGCACGACATAAATTTTGCGAGAGTGGCGGGAGTAGCGCAGCCACGGGTGTCCATCGCGAGCAAGCCAGCATGTTAGTAAGCAAAACAAACGTACGCAAGTCAGAGGAAACAATCTACAGTTGGTTATGTCGTATTACCTTTCGTGCCCCTTTCCGCAATCGACAGACCCGGGAGAGAGAATCTGGTGTGGCGTAAACCTCGTACAAAAGCGATCGTAAAGAATGGTGTCAGAGTTCACGCCTCGTCGGACTGATTGATAGAAGTTTCTGAGAAAGCCAAGTCCTCGGAACCCCCACCGAGCGGAGGACTCAATTTATAGCGGTTTGAGGAGAAAACACGGCGGAATCTTTCTCTCTTCGAAGAGCTTGCCTGAAGTGAAATCTCAAAAGTGCCTCCCGAATACAAACTTGAGTGTTCCTGCTCCCGTCTGCTCGGTTTTGTATATTTGCGCAGGTTGTCAGCGATATAGCTGCTGAGAAAAGATACATCGTTTGCAAATGTGCCGACAGGCAGTATACGTAATTCTGCCGTGCCCTTCTGGTTACAGGTGCCCAGTGCGCTGTTGAATGCTTTCGAATAAATTTTGCTATTCGACGTTTTTTTTTTTTTTTTGCCGAAAGGCGAGTGTTATAAAAACCTCACTGTAGAGGCTCTGGAACACCCCTGAAAAACGAGGAAAGCAGCAGTATTTATTTAAATACCTCTTTTTTATACAATGCTCAAACATTGTTTTCCAGTGAAATTACTATGGATCAAAATGCATATCTCTGTCGATGCATTGTGGTAAATATTTTATTTTTCTTCATTTCTGCTTGTTCTATTTCGATGTATAATCCTTGGGTAATATTTCCTGTAACGAGGTTTTTCCGGATTACTAGGTTTATTCTTGCCACGATTGTTCGTAATAGGTCAGCGGTTATTTCCCTAAGATAAAAATGACGTTTGCTGCTATTTATTCTACATAAGTACTACAAATACACGCATAACTTGTAAAACAACGACATAAATACAACAAGAGTGTTGAGCAAAAGCAAGTGAAAGAGTAGCTGTGCGAATATAAGAAATATTTATTTCGTTGTTGAATTGTTTCTGATTGCCTACTTTCGAAGAGGAAGCGTGGTCATCATACCGGTGTCTACATTTCTATCAAACTTTAGGGCTGGAAATGGTAGGGTATACACCATAAAATGTTCATAAACTTGGCTGAGAAAATCGGATATTCTGTGTTTATTTGTTTCGCCGATTTAACAAAGCTTCGTCGTACACTTGCTGGTGTTCTAAAAAACAAAAAAAAATTACAAAAATAAAATTCTCTAGTAAGAATACAATTTGGCAATTTAGGTACTATTGTAATCTCTATAAGATCGATGCTGTTATACTAAAGACAAATATTTCTAATCAACGTTTTAGACGAAATAATTGAGGTTTACAGAAGAACAGTATGAGTACTTTTATCTAAGATTTCGGCCCTTAATTTTTTTTTGCTGTTAATAAAAGTATACAGAGAACATCACTTGAGTTACCTACTGGCTTGTAGAAGCTTTAATAGATAAACTGTCATCTGTCCAGCGTTGCCAGATGGGAAAGTGGTAGCAACACAACACAACAAAATTGACTTAAAACTTCTAAAAAATCATGCACTCTTCTTTAGAAAAATTAATTTAATGAATAATGTAAGTTAACTAAATCAATTTTGGGTACGTACGCATACTTCTCATCGTGTTCAAAGAGACGAAGTTACTGTGAAACAAAACAAACCAGCGAAATGCGAATCTCAATGTGGTTGTTGCAATGCCCAATTTAAAAAAAATATATATTTTCGCATATAAGTTATGTACAAGGCAAAGAAGCTTTATTTTTTTTTTTTGCAAAATTCGGCTAACAGTACACAACACACACACACAAAAACAAATCTTTCTCATGCTTGAATTAGTCCGTTTTTTTATAAAACGACAGATAACCTTTATATGCGCCCTAGCGGGTAGCTTTTCCACGAACTATTTTTAATGCTCTGGTCTTTTTAATCCGTGGCTCTCAGACCCTACAGCTGTCTGCGCCACTCAGAAATGGCTCCTTTAATGCGGCACCGGCAGTGCACTCAGTTGCTTTTGGGTAACAAGGCCTATTTCCTCAGATTTCACAAGATATTGTCTGATGTCGAGGTTCACTAATGAGGGACATTGCGGTCAGTTCTGTGGTTATTTATGTTTTGTGTGAAGTCCTCAAAACTGTAAAACACTTTCGACGGAACAGGTCTCAGTTTTTAGACTCTTCCATTTTACGAGCTTGGCGTGCTTGATAGCTATCTTAGTGACCGATATATTTGGGTTTCTCTTGATGCTTAAAAACTGTGCCTCAACGGGTTTAAGCTTATATGGGGTGAAATGGGCGGAATCTAGTTTACTCAATGCCACACCTTTGTTTATGAAAAAAAATATCGTTGGTTGGTAACGTTTCAATTACTTAAGCCACATACACCCGTAAATTTCAATTTGTGGCTCGTTGTCAACTCAATTCAGCACGCAGGTACTGTTGACACAAAATTTGTCAAGATGACATTAATAATATTAGTATACTTTCCACGAATGTTTCGAATGAATATAAACGTAGAAAACTTTCGTTATCTGCTATACGCAGATATGCGACACTACGTTAGTCATACCTGACAAAATCGTCACACTTCAAACACATCTTGAGGTGAGTATGATCTCGGCGCAATTATTTAGGCAGCGAGACTCATAGTCCATTTTCCGTCAGGACCGCCATTTTTTTGTTTATATAGTCACATGATGTGTACTGCTGCGGTGAACAATTGCAATGGTCACTCAAGTTTCAGACGTACAGTCAGCCAATTCCGCTAAATTTGACAAATTCAGCGGACAGGGGTCATGTTCCTATGTCGTTTGAACATCGTCACGCTCGTAAGATAACTTCCGTGTCGTTTTTGTTTTTTTCTTACACAACCTTTTTTTTTTAAGTTTGTCGTTCAAAAATGCAGTACTTGACATTGCCAATCATAATCCTCTTCACTTAAAACCGCAGTCTCTAATCTCTCTCCCAGTCCGCCATATACCTCTCCCCTCCTTCTGTTTGTTTCCCCAGGGGCGATGATCTGAGGATAAACACTGATGTTCTGGCGCATCAATGAATGCCTGCTGCCCCTTCTTACCCGCATATTATGAATCTGAGTTAAAGTCCCCTCCAGCGTGGCGGCAGCGTGGCCGTAATCTATCGAACATTGCAGAATACATATGAGACTAAAGGGAGAAACATGCATCTGCAGAGTTTCGAGACTTCAGTCTTAAGTAGTACCCGATGGCCACAGCACAAAGCTTACAAATACGAGCTGCGCAGAAGGCCGCGACGTTATAATCGATGCATTTGCGTTCGTAACTAATCTTCAATATCGAGACTGCAAAAATAAGGAGGCACTTCCGCTAGTCCCTCGGCGCCTCGTTACCTTCCTTGCATCACGACCTGCGCTTCCGATGAACCCCTGGATTTAAATCGTAACAGGCTCCGCTCAGGCTCGCCTTGACCTGGCTTGCCTCCGGTGCGGGCCGCCAACGAAAACCGCGCGGCAGAGTCAACAGTCACGATCAACTCAACGCCGGTTCTTACATTAGCGCACCATCTGAAGGTTCGAGGAGTCTATTAATTAAGCACTCCGCAAGTTTTCTCAAAGACAACGTGTCCTGGAGCACACATTAGGTGGATAATCAGACGCGATCACGTCATCGATAATGGCAGTCCGGTTACATTGCCTATTCTTAGCCGATTCTGGAGTGACACGACAAATGGAGTGTATAAAGATCGGAGGTTAGATTATCTTGACCCGGTTTGAATAACGTTCCATCGGAAAGAAAGCCCGTTTGTCGCTCTCAGGAACGAAGAAGGAACAAGTTGGCCTTGTATTACTCGGACACCTTCGGAATACAGCAGAATTGCACGGGCAGGCAGTACCTTGGACGGTTACGCTGATGCATAGATTAGTGCTTACAATTGTCCGAGCAAAAAAAAAGTAAAATATCATGTTCTAAATGAAGCCCGACTAGTTCAAACATAATAGATATCACAATTATGGAGTTAGACCTATCGTCCACCACGGAAAAACGAAGTCTACGAATAATAATAATAATAATAATAATAATAATAATAATAATAATAATAATAATAATAATAATAATAATAATAATAATAATAATAATTATTATTATTATTATTATATTATCATAATAAATTGAACAATTCAATGACTGTTCTTATCCCCAATGTCTGGAGTCTGTAAAATCAAGGGGCTCTCAGTTTCTACATAATATTTCATAAGACTGCCAAGAACATAGCTCGTTCAGTGAATGACGCACCTAACGGAACATTCCAATTGGAAAACGTGAGATGTCATAGGCATGCCTGTTCGCACCTTTAATATTTTCAGGCGAAAAAAAAAATGTTTTCGGTGACCTCCTGATTTACTAGTATCGGTCCGTTGACCGTAGTGATTGGCGCCCCTCGAGTTCAGGTGTAATGTAGGCACGCAGACGACTTTGAGATTGCAGAATAGGCGGTCAAATACTTTCAAAATGCCGACGATTTGTATTTAAGGACGCATAAAAGATATAAATGAAGTAGCACAAAATGTGCGTTCCCCTTAGGAGGTGCCTCTTGATGGGAATGTTGAAACTCTTTTTCGGATGAAGCTTTTTCGTCCATCTCGAAGGTAGTCTCGTGAAGCGCGAAGTTCTTCAGGGCAAGACACGATGAATGAGGGAGTAGGCCCGGAATTTACGATCTGGAGTTGTGTCCCACCAGCGTGCCGTGTGATCTCGCGAGGGTACCGCTTCGTGTCGTAACATGGGTGTCGCCCTCGTAGAGTAAAAAATGCAGCGCTACGCCCATATGAGAAATTGGATACCCCTCTACGCACCCCTACTTTGTTTACTTTATTTTTACATCAACAAAAATAAAATGAAAAGGTTTTTGTAAAGTGCGATATAAAGTTTGTCGGAGAAACTCCTCTTCCCCGACCTGTAACACTGTCAAAGGTACACGCACGACTTTTAGTTCAGTGCGAGACGAGCAGAGTGCCTCTCGACGATTGCAACCGAAAGGGTGTTCCCGACAGGATGCCGGTAGGTGTTCGACTGTGCCCTACCTCCGAGCACTGATCGTCAACAAGATGTTGCTCGGTGCGAGCGTAAGCGAGATGACTTCATCCGTCGTTCGAGCTGCGAGCGAAAAAAAAATCACAGCAAAACAAGAAATATACCAATTTGTTACTCTGCTTGTTCGTGCTTTCCGAATTCTTTCAATTTGAGAAATCTTTGATAGGTTTACACTATCAGTCGTTAGGTATCGGATTAAACTCAGATGCCCAAGTGCGCCATTCCGAATGGCCGAGGCTGCCGCAAGTGCTGGTGAATCATGTCCCTGTAAGTGTACATCAACGGCAAGTCCAGCGACATTAAATTATATGACGCGTTTTTCCTACTAGGCAGACAACGTATTGTACGGTGTACATCAGCGTAGAATGCGCCAAACATTTTTTCGACACTTTAGTATTGCGTTGCTGGTTTCGTGTTTCTATTGCCCGGAATCGGGATCTCGTGGTGACGTCACAGACCATGCAGGGAACGTCACAACGGTGGCGGTCACGGGGGTTAAAATATTGCGATCCGGTGCCCCTTGCGCGCCACGTGCCAGAATGAAAGCAGACGACGACGTCTTCCATACGCCACAGCTTGATGTGTTTTTGACAGCACGAAGGTGTGTAAGGTGAATAGGGCGTCGAAGAAAAGGCCTGCGCCCTACCACTCAGCACCATGACTAGTGAATTCACGCAGGCCAGCACGCGTCCCTGCAGCTCATCTTCCTGCGTCTCGCAACGAGCGGAGATGCTAAAAGGGACGGCGACGCCAAAACGCACGTGTCTGCCGCTTTGCGGCCTACTGTCGTCGAGTTGCAGCGTGTTTGCCACTTTGGCCGGCTCTTCTAACGATGACCCCATGCGCGGGCCTTGTCTTCTAGCAGTGGTATCCGATGCGAAGATTTCGACATGCAATCGAACCTGAAACGGCCAATTTCATGAGAAGGAGACAATAAGCGATTCACGGCCACTAAATGTATGCTACGTTGCGTTCTAGAGTGGGCCATGGTAGACGGATGATTCAGAGTATAAAAACGCAACACCCAAATTTCCTGTTTGAAAGCATCTCTGATGAGATTATGGAAGCCGGTTCAGTTTATCCTAGCCAGCAATTCCAGTGGTTTGTACTGAAGTGTAGTGTTACCTTTAGTATGTTGAAGAGTGAAGGATTCTACATATAGTAGAAGAGAAAGAGAAGGCGAAATAGAGCGCGACGTATTGAACATGTTTGACTTGTCTTTCATCATCGCGCAGTTAATTGCTACGTTAGAACTGTCCACGCTGCACAGCCGTCTTCGCCTAATACATGGAGGCGGGCGGTCTCTGAGGGAGGGTCAGGTGTTGGTCAGCGCACCATATGCATAGGAACCCCCCCCTCTTCTTCGTTTACCTAAATTTTACATGCCAAGAGGGGGTCAACACATCAGGGAGGCTCTAGGTAAGAAGATACTTACCACTCGCCCTGTGTTTCCTACGCACCAACTGTTGGATTTGGCTTTTTCTCGTGCACGAAATCGATGCCTCAATGTGTTAGGTAATTGCGACCTCATTTTATGGGAGCGGTTTAACCTCGTTGAAAGCACGAATAATCTTTCTTAATCATTCTATTTTCACGACAACACTAGCACGCTGCACGCAGGCTAACCATGCTCATGCGAAGTAAGACAGCGGTCTCTCTTCACGTACGGACGTCGCGCCGATGCGTGCAATTGACCAAATAAAACTTTGCGTGTGTGTAGGGAGTACGCCTTGCTGCCCCCATTCTGTGTTGATTGCGCGAGGTCGTTTAGCAGCGGAGCGGCCCCCTAGGAGCGCTCCCCGGAATCGCCAGCGGCCGATCCAAGTACCCCCGGCGCCCCTAATGGGCGACCTTGGAGACTCCGGCGTGGCAGAAGATGCAATCGCGGAAGGAGCTGTGGCCCGCTAAACCGGTGTGAATGAAGTCGCGTCTTCCCAGTTAACCGTCGCGGCAGTCAAACGAAAATAAACCGAGCAGGCGCGAAATATATATACATGAAAGTTTCCGCAACGCCCCTTCGTCCTTGACCGACGTTCCAGGATGCCAGAAATAATAGACGGGAGTGTGTTTTTGATAAATGTGTGGCGCACATGTTTCCCCGACGTCGCCTTCTCTGGTCGCAGATTCGCGAGGAGATAAAAAACAAACTGTTTTGCTCGTTCATGTTTCTCGAATGGCAGTTTAGCATAGGTTGCGGGATTTTGTTTCTTCGCTTAATCTCGAGTTGAGATCTTGACCGTGGCTCTTTTTGCCATTTTCGGGCAACCATCTGTTATTACTAGAGGCTCTCGGCTGCTATCGGGATTATATCGGTGTAACTTAAGCGAGCCTCTAAATATCGCCTCTTAGGGAGTCCTGCGGGACTGCGGTATATTGTGCGAGACCCGTAGCCTGTGAACGGAGCTGTGATCCTCACTATTCGTAGTCTGACCGGAAGAATATATCATCTCTGGACTTCGATCTTTTTGTGGATTCATTCTATACTTTGCTTCACCATAAGTCAGAGCACTGACCAACGGTACGGGCCGATGTGTAGAACCAAGTGGCACCAAGAGCGCACTGTCAGGGTGTTCGTCACCTTTCTCTGCCACTGCAATCGTCGTCTCAACCAATCACGTGCACTAAATGTTCCGTGAGTCTGATCGGTTTCTGCATAGATGCTATGGGTCACTCTAAACATCGGTCAAAGCACAAGCAACGTTGCGGGCCGAAGTTGACGACCGAGCAGCACCAAGATTGGCTCTGTCACGACGATGGCTTACGCTTTTGTCGCCGACTGTCCATCATCGGCTAATGCAATCCGTGCGCAACTATTCCGGCCCCAACTTGCGTGTTTGACGAGTTTAGGGCCTCTGCTCGCATTTTTATGTCTCGTAGTTTTTAACTGCCTCTGACTTAAGACGAAACGAAGTATAGTTCCGTAGGCGCTAGCTGACGTGGATTGACGGCCGTGATCCTAAAGGCAGTTTTTGCTGCTCGATTCTGTTGATTTCAGGATGATTAAGCGACATCTCCTTACTTTAACGGCAAGGGTATGGCGCGTTCTGGTGGTTCGGGTGATTTATTCTCGCCCGAGAGCAAGTGGGACGGTGGGAGCACGACTGGAAAAAGGCGGAGGTGTCATGAACGGCGCCGCCTCGCGATGGAGCAAGGACGGGGAAGTTCGCTCGTATTTTAAGAAACTATGTGAAACACCGCAGCACTCTGGAGGGTAGTAGGAAGCCAGTGAGAGCCATTCGAGGATTTGTCCTTATTCGCGCACACAATTACAAGGCCGCGCGGCGGGCGCGACCGCGCCTGCGCGAAGTGTCGTAAACCATAGCCTCCTCTATACTGACAGAGCATGGCAGATCGCCAAGAGACGCGGCCGCTGAAAGTGAAAAGGTAGCGCGGCAGACAACGGATGAGAGGAGAGTCGTGCAACGGGCGCCCCGCTGCGGCGAGACGCCGAAACACACTTCTCCCGAGTGATGGAATGTCCGCTCGTCTTCCTCGCGTTCCTCGCACGTCCTCGCCGCCGCTAAAGCTGTGCGCTCACTACCACGTTCCCCGAGTAATGCTCGGTGCTACCAGATCCTCGCGTTCCCAATCTGCGACCGGGCGCGCTATGGCTCCGTCGTCGAACTGTAGATATTTCTCACTGTAAACTAGAACAACAAATTATATACAGTGAATGGTCCCTTATGTTAATATTATATGAAAACAAAAGTCGAATGCTATATCTTACAAACACTATAGGAAGTGTGCGATACACAATTTGGGCGCGCCGATGCAGCTGATGTGCTCGCCAAATAACTGTTGGAGCCGCACCGCGGCACCAGTGTCTTATCCTCACGCTTCCCGTTATCACTGTGCAGTCAATCAGATGGCGGCGTTACTCATTAAAAAGGCCGAAAAAGGAACCAGGCAGCGCATGAACACAATACGCCCTGCGTTGTTACTCTGTCAGTGGCAGGTTTCTTTTATCTCCGTGCACTGCTAGATTCCTTCTTCGGCCTTCATAATGACCAGCGCGAAACACATGTGCGACGAAACCGTCCGATCCGACGTCCGATCAGGCAATACGACGGTCGGAGGCGAGGGTTTTCAACGCTCTCCGGTGCTACGAAAACCCTCTCGCCCCGAGCGTCGATTCCGGCAGCACGCATCGTCGGATCGGACGGTTTCGTCGTACATGTGTTTTGCGCTCTAACGCCGCAATTTGATTAGCGTCGGAGTGATAATGGGAAGCGTGGGGCAAGACTGTGGCGCCGCGGCGTGTCTCCCAACAGAGTCATTTGGCGTGCTCATTACATTTGTCAATTAAAAAATGTCCAAGTAGCCCATAATAAAACAGAAAGCATGTAAAAAATAAGGCCGAAAAAGAGAGGACACGTACGACAGACAAACGCGCAACTGAAGTTTTATTCAAACTTGGAAAAACACAAAGATAGTTCCTTTCGCTGAGCTGCAAATGCGCTATTCAATTATGCCCCTCCCCCCCTTACCAGTTCTAACCTAATTGAAGAAGCGCAATGTGTACGTTCCTAAGCGTTATATATTAGGTGGAAACAAAATATTTCAACATGCATTTAATGAACGAACACGGCGATATATTGTAGAAGGCTTCAAATAAATTTTTAAAATATCAGATGCGTTTTTTTTTTTTTTTGCACGTCCATGTTGCAGGTCTTAGTACCTTCGGACATGTTTCAAGGGCTGTAATTATTTTCTTGATAATTTAAAGCAACAAACTAAATGTAAACGAGAGACCCTTATGTGAATGATATATCTACAAAAATGCAAATGGTTTATCTTAAAAACACTGCGAGATAATAAATGACAAATATAGAGTAAAATGTCAAAGTTGTCAGATGTGTGAATTTTTGACTCGCGACATAGTTTCCATAATCGTCTAAATAGTTGTGGATGTTTCAACTTTAGACTACTACTTTTTTTAATAAAATATTTTATTATATTATTTTTTGTACTTCGTCTATCGTGTGCCGCCAAATTTGGCCAAAACGAAAACATTCGACAAGCGAATTGCAGCTTTGACGCAGTCTTAATGTTTTTTCTTTATATATATATATATATATTATACAACATTCTTTACTTTGAACAGAACCCACACAGTAGATGTTCCGAAGCAAAATTTTAAAGCACATGTAACTACGAAGGTTCGTATTCAGTTACATTATTTTCATCGTTTACCTCGAGTCTTTTATACTGATGAGGCGAGCTGGTGGAGCCCGTCTACCTACGTTCCCAGCATTCCGTGTGCAGCTTTGATAATCAAAGCTAGCAATGCGGGCTAGTTGTCAACTGCCTATCACTGTCCTTGCTTATTGCGCACTGTATCACCAAGTTGGAATACCTGGATCATTTAGAAAATATGTCTCCTTAGTTTACTCTATCGTTGCCAGTAGGGAGCCGGGGAAGAAACCGCCAATTATATATATGGGGGATTTGCTTTACGGTAGAGGTAACTTCTTAGGAGCGGTGTACGCCTAGTGTCGAGAGCCAACAAGATTCTACTTCGCCTCAGCGAATTCGTAAAACGATCAGAAACTAAGTCAACCGCACTAACGCGTTCTGGGTTTTCACGCCGCCAACGGAGCAACACCGATACCGTACGAGCGAGGTCCACCGGTCGAGCGTTGCAAACGTCCGCTCACGTCCTTACAGAACCTGTCAGCTCGGCAAGACGTCCTTGAGAATTCTCGATCGCCTTCTGCCGTTGAAGAACCCGCGAGACAAAAACAAATGGGCGAGCTTGAAGCGGGAAAGTCGTTCGTCGGAAGGTTCGTTGCGCAGCGACAGCCCCAGCGCCGGGAGGAAAGAAACAAAGAAAAAGAAAAACCAAGGAGCACATAGTGCAAGACGGGAGAAACGTTGTAAAATGCACACAGACGCACACACAGAACACAGACACACGGGCGCACATGATATAGAAATGCCGAGCAAACATCTCGGGCGAGGGATGGGCAAGGTCGGGTTGTTTAATTGGGCCCGCCGTTCCTCCTTGTTCGTCTCCGCATTTTTGTTTGGCGGCTGGTGTGTGTTGTCGTTGTGAGGCGCCTGACACCGTTTCGCCCTTCTCTGCTTGCAGGTGCTGGCCGTCACCACTCGACGTTAGGAATGAGGCATTGAACGCGGTGAGTTGGTGCGACTTTCCTCGAGAACTCGCTGAGTTGATACGAAGCGTGAGAAGCAAACTAATCACACATGATTGAAGAGCTGTGTATGCTGTCCGTGAAATTGCCCGTCTTTTAGACGGGTGCAAAAACATAATTCATGTCGTTGTTTTACGTCGCAATGGTCATTAGGATCTGATACGGTTAGGAGAAGAGTGACGAGAAGAGCGAATGCGCATCGGTATATGGTAATGCCATGATTTTCGAAACCCATTCGTCCGGGAAAAGATCGACATTCATCTAGTTGAGGCTTTTCTAAGTAGATCAGGTTTCTTCTCCCACAAGATACTGGTAGCAACAATGTCTTGCTGATGCATGATATCAGCTGAAATAACGTTTACTGAAGTGCTTTCGATGTTTTCGTCTATATTAATATAAATATATCAAAATTCGAAGCATATCCCTAGAGTTTCGAAATGTGTAACCATGTTGCAATCAAACCCTGCAACGCTGTTGGACTAACTGAAGAAAAAAATAGCAACTCTTATCAAGCTTTAATAAAAACAAGATACCTTACGTTTCGGGACTAGCTCCGTCCCTTGGTCACGGGTGACTATGGATTGGGCGAATCTTCTTCGTTGCCTTCATCTATATCATCTTAATGATCTTCAATGATCTTTTGTTTTTATTTAAACTTGGTTAGAGTTTCAATTTTTCCAGTCAGTCTATTTATTATCTAACCAGACAGATCTCTGTCGAATATGTTTATGTTCAAAGCTGCTGTTGGTGTTACGTTACGAGCCTTTGAACACCCCTTTCTTTTTAGAGAATAAAATGCATTATTATACGCTCATGGCAGAAGACTGAAATGTATAACATTTGAGTGCGGTGATTGGGCTATTACGTTTTCCCATTAGTAGATAGTTAAAACCCATTTATTTCCTCAACACGAAAGGTACTACAATAAGCTTCCTGTGGCTATTGGTAGACATACTTGAGGGTCGTAATGTAAGGGTATCTGAAATTATATGCTGTGCGGTTTGCCCATGTCCCACTGAACCGCCGTGCAATACATCTGTTACAACGCTTCCCATCTTGCTACCGGAGGGCCACATAGGCTGCTTACCGATCTCCATTTATTACAATGACACTTTCAGTTGCAGGAGTCATGCTCGAGCGTTTTGTCGGGGTGGGCGTGCGCAGGACAAGGAGCCATACTGCTTAAGCGACGGGATTCTTGAAAATCATAGTTTACTTTCATGATTCCGTTCACATTGGGAACTGCATTCGGCGAACGATATGCAGAAATAACCCACAAAGTAGGTAGGGCAATAAACCACCTCAGAGCAAAATTGGAACTATGCAGAAAACTGGACGTTATTACTCGCCTTCTGGTCACGATATACAAACGATTAATGTGACCAAACTTCTATAACCGATTAAGATAAATGGACGCCGGGTGGCATGTAAGCGATGACAATTGGCGCCGCGACTAACGTCGTGCTCGTGACGTGCGTGGAAGTTCTTTGAACGCGAGAGGATAACACGCGATAAAATAGTGCAATGACAAAATAACGCATATATATAGATGATCTGGAGCTACAAGAACATGCCTCGATGCAGCAGTTTTATTCAAGGCCAAATAAATGCCATCAGCCTAAATATTGTGAACTTTATATCTTGGTCTAATAATGTCTATAGGACTGACTATTGTATTATGTTTTTCGTTGGTTTTAATTAACTCAGTGCTAATAGGTTATGTGCCGATTCTCTAAAATTACGTGCGTTGCAAAGCATAATTAAGCTGCAAATTATTTTCTTACGCCGAAAAACCACAGCTTAGTTTACCATTATGATAAAACTCCTGAGACTGGTGTGAAAAAAAACACCTTGAAAAAGCCAAAAGTAGGAGGGGCAGGGAAAGAAGTCAGTGATATGACGTCTCGAAGGTCGTCTGACTTTGTTTGAGACGTCGTTTGATTTATTTCTTTAGTTTCACTTAGTTTGAGACTTCGTCTTAGTGACTTCTCTCCTGTCTCTTCTACTTTTGGTTGTTTCAAGTTTCTTTCCACACACAGTCTCAGGTATTTTAGCATAATGGTAAACTTGCACCAGCTCGCCTGCGCCCTTACTGTGTTTTCAGCTTAGTGTTGTTTATCGTGTTCATGGGGAAAGGCGTTCTCTTTCTATACATTTATTGGTCTTTAATTACACCGCCACGAATTACAAAGCGGAACACAGTAGGCCACACACTTATTGCATAATGACTCTGCAATAATTATTTTGCACCGCAAAATTATCATGTTAGCGTTAACAGTCACCTTCATAAATATAAAGTAAATTATTCTAACTTAAATTGTTAGACTGGTATATTAAAGTGCCACAAACTAATTAAAATATTTTGAGGCACGTTGTTTTAACGCCGACCCCCCAACATACGCATTGTTATGCTGCTTCGATAGTTGCGCTGTTTTAAAAGATGCTTTTCGTCACTGCACCTTTCTGGCGTTATGCTGCTCTTCAGCTTGCTGTCTTACCTTGCGTCCTTCCTGCCTTCGTGCCGAAAGTATATCCATTTTGGGTTATAATCATGGCATCAACGCCTGCTCTGATAATGCCCCTTACTCAAAACTTCACGATAACAACGGCATCAGGTGCTACTTCTCAGCACCGAGCTTTTCTCAAACGTATCACTTCAGCTATACGGCCACCCTTATTGTATGCTTGTACGGAAGTGTTTAATGGTGTTATGCTGGTTACCTGCAAGCTTGCTGTTCTGTCATTTGTTATACTTGTATTCTGCCTCAAGTGCCTCGCCTCGTTCTTGAGATCAAGTCGCGAAGTGTCCGTGTTACAGTGTTAAAGCGCAGTTAAATACTGCTATAGACTCGTGAAGCCGTATCGTGACAACTGGACAAAGCCCTTTTTCTGTGCTTCTGAGCAGTGATGTTACGACAAAGGTCCACATCCTTAAAATGGTTAATGTGGCAGTTTCATCACAGCCCGGTGAAGCCGCTATGCTCAAGGATTGTACAGCAGTCGGTGGTTGCTTACGCGTGATTTAAAATCGATATAAAGAACAGAAATAAAAGTACTTGAGCGCTCAGCGCGGATAACTGGGTGAGCGTGGGTGAGAAAACCACGATCAGGAAAATTGTGGTACAGATCTGCGCGCATTTCTTGGAATAAATCTTGGCTCCCCACGCACAGCGAAGGTCGAAGAGCCAACGCTAACCGGTTTCCGCTAGGCGCCCTATTCTGCGATGAAACAACAAACCAAAAACTGAGTTAACTATAAGGCTTTCTTCTCAAAACGCCCAAGGTTTAACGGTGACAAAGCGGACTTTCAAGGATACCGTGCTATTAAAGGTACCGGTCTTAATGAAACGATGTAATCAGACTTTCCAGTGTGTTGTTTTCCTTTCCTGTATATTGCCACCTTAGATCAACATTGAGCGCACGGGTGTTTTTGTAGAGGTCCACTGGGAACTTGAACGGATTATTTTACAAGGTATAGGTTGTGTATTAGGTTTTTTGGTGTATTGCTTTCACGAGGTAGTCTTAGAAAAGGCCCCACGTGTATCTTGTTCAGGGGAAGAGAGAAGAGACATACTTAATCTGATAAGCCGTCGGTGGGCGGTTCTCGCATACTTTCCTTGCACGGACCATTTTTAAAACCAGGTAGTATGTGAACTGCACAGTATCATAAAGCATGACGAAAGATCACATGCATCGGAGCCCCGCTCATATTGGTAGTTGGATCTAAACACAACTGTTTCCTTACTGGCGCATATAATGCTCACCAAACTTACACCGAACATAGGAACTACGTGTTTTCTTAGTGGCAGCGCTATCTTGAATGAAGCTGAACAAGGTTCCTTGTCGTAGAACTTAGGTGTGGTTTGTTGAGTGCTGCATCACGAAACCGTTGCTCGGCTGCCGCCAGGATAGCGCTCTCATGAGAAAAGACACAGTTCGCGAGTTCCGTTTAAGTTTAAAGAGCACGGTACATTAGCCCATGTCGCCAGCCGCAACCCACGAGCTACACCAGTGGTCTCAAACTCATTTTGTGTGTGGGGGCCAGATAGCCCACATCGGGAAGGTCGAGGGCCAACATAAGACGAGAGGGGGGGGGGGTTCAAAAGATTTTAAGAGAAGAGACCTCGTGCTCTATGCTTCTTGTAAACTCACAGTTTTGCCAGTCACATCTTTAGATTTGATTTGTTTATATGACTACTTTCGACCGTGACCTGACATGATAAAGGAATTAAAATGACACTCCCGCCAACGTTCTGCCACTTTTAATAGAACAAGAGAGCAAGTACACTGTCGTTCCCGTTTCTCAATTCACTCAGGAATTAATCAAGCTCAACATTACTCTAAAAAACAATTTTGGCAGTTATTGCTTTCCTGAAGATTTTTATTACACCACTCTGAACACACACTTGTCTATTTAATGTGACATTTTTTTTTAGGGCAAGGATTTTGAGGTCGAATCTTTATCTTTGGCAGTTGACTCCTGCTGATCGAAAGTTTGCACAGCCGAGATTTATCCTTCAACGAACAGCTTGCGCTTGCAGCCTAGAAGCGTAATTGTTGTACATTACAAAAAGCTGAAAGGGAAGAAATAAAAGTGAAACAAAGGGCAAATGAACACAGATAAGTCTAAATTATTACAATACGTTAAAAGAGCAGAGCTCCATTTTGATCGATAAGTAATCGACGAGATGAGATCACTATGGCGCATGCTAATTATAAGTGCTCGAGGTATAGGAACCGGGACTCGTAGCCGGTTGCCTGGCGGCCACGTCCCAGCGAGAGCGCGGGCCGCGTGTTTGAGACCCCTGAGCTGCACAGACTTAACAACGTTGGATGTATGGGGCAACAGTTAAAACCATTTAGAAGAAGGTTTACAATCTACAGTACAAAGATCCGTAAAACGAGAGTGAGTCTTCGATGAAAAGTAATATTGACGTGCGCGGTGCTCTGTTGAAACGCAGCTACATGCGCAGCCATATTTTCGGGTGAAGGCCCGTACAAAATGGACTTTCCAAAAACTTGCTACTCGCTGTTTGTGGTTCTGGCCGTTATCTATCTGAACGATGAGAGGAAGTGATCTATCCACATTAGGAATTGGCGTACCGCCGCCGATACGCCGTTCCCCACGTGGTCCGTCAACAACTCGAGTCCAGCTTGTTTTTTCACGGGAGCGGGATTCCGCTCCCCGTTTATTGGTACATAAAAACACAACGCTACAAAACACTCAATCTATACTGCAAACACACGCGACATTACTAAAATATTTACAAACGTACGTTAAGCCCAAAGCCTAACACAAAGAGGGCCCCTAGGCCTCGTGTCCCGCTATTGCCCGAGAGCAGTTGCTTCCACTTGCCTATCTTGAGCGCCGGCCGGAATCCTAAGAGACTCTTGCCTCCCGCCTACCCGACAATATCGACCGATGGGCGAGGAGGTTTCTCGCCCGCCACGGGGCGCCTGCAGCGCCATCCAGTGGCTAGAGAGAAAGCGGCACGTCGGGAGCCGAATTCGAGATCCCGATCGACTCCCTGCGGCGACACGACCAGCGTGATCGTGTCCTGAGGCGAGGCAACTGCTTAGTTGCTCCGCAGCACCTTTGCCAGGTTGGTTTGATGGGCGCCCTCGTGAATGCACGGTGCGCCATAACATCAAATCATCTGATATAGGGCTGAGCGGACGCTTTTAGCAAGTGTTGCCATCGGAAGTTCTTGGGCGTTGCTAGTAAATCAAGCATGTCGTGTGAACAATTTTTTAAGGAGCGTTGAGTGTCTTTTTACGCATGAACCTTTAGTTACTGGTACCTTTAGAAGAGCAAACTAGTCTGCTTAGAAGAATCGCCAGCCTGTGGACTTTCACCTGCATCTTACAGCAACGATTACGCTAAGGTCAGGCCAATACAGCGAACGCCCAAATAGCAACGGGATGATAAAGTGAGAAACGGTCCAACGGCTCTGGGAATACATCTTGTAGGCGCTGAGCCAACCACTTTCACATCATATGACCCGAAAAGAATATTGCCATCCCAAAATAACCGACCCCGCAGTATACGAGCGAGCCGAGGGAAGCTGAATTGTTTTGCGTGCGAATGTTTCTGTTCTAATTTTTCAGTAAGGCAGATTCTCATGAGGCCGATAATCTAGTAATCGTTATGCGTTTTGGCTCTGCCGGCCGGCATTGTTTTAGTACAACCGATGCGTGGCCTTATAGCACCGACGGCGGCGCCTCTTAAGAACTCATGGCTTACTCGTGACCTCTGACCATTGCATATCACGTTTTTTTTTCTTTTTTTTCCTTCGGTTCTAGCGACTGCCACCCTGCTCATAAATCTAAAGATTCATTGCGCGGAGCTTGAAGTTTTGTTCAGGGTTCCGCCCTCATTTGTCACAAATGGCTTTGCTCGAGCGGTTTTGGAATTGCAGAAGAGAGAAGAAATGCCCCGGGCAATACTTTGTTTCTCCTGCTTCTCCAAGGTCAAACTGAACATGCCAGTTTTGATTCGGGCGGGCACTATGCAATACCAGCGTGCATTTGCGTAATTACCACCGTGTGGTGCACGTTGAACACCACAGGTTAGCTGCACTGGCAAAATTTACCTGATACAACAAGAAAACGTTAAAATTTAAACATTTGAAATAAGAATACATTTATGCTGCCTAAACATCCATATAACGTATTTGACTTCTGGCAGCAAGACTTTATGTTTATCGCTCGTTAATACAGTGTCCCATTCAGTGAAGCTACGCGTTATGTGACTTATTGCGTTAAAAAAAGCAAGACACGCTATCACTTGCCAACCGATAGTTTAGCACTGATTGTTCATCTCTGTCCTCTTAAAATGCGAGAGTAAGTAGGACGGTGTAGTTATTGCATAACAAGAGGTCACTTTCTTTGTTGTTTATTACAGCAGAACATGACAGTATTGACTTGCACTACGAGGTCAGTCACCGTCGAATTGAACGTAGAGGTAGAAGGATGGGTTCGTAAACGATAACTTGTACCGTTTTAGCCTGTCCAGCTTGCCACAACGTGCCATGACCAGCGATTGAGTGTACTGCATCAAAATAATCAACGTTCCCGTACAAAAAACAAAATAATTAAGCGCGAGAAGCAACAGCATTTCCGCGCGAGCCTAATTAAAAGCGCGAATTACACTCTCGTACTAAATTATAAATGACTTGAACCATTACTGTTCGGACACTGATTGCCTCTGCGTCGAATCTCTGGCCAAGCAGCCGTAAAGCAGGAAACGGCGACAGCGCACAAACCATTTCCGGCACCGCACCGCGTGTGCTCACCCCTAAGCGACACGCCCTTTTCCAGAGCTCTGCCTCCGACAGGCCGAAGACATTGGATCGAGGCAGGAGTTCGACGACCACTCAAATGGCTCGGCCGTATTTTACCACCTACGTCGCCAATTTTTCTTACTTTTCCCGCCAACGGTAGAGCGGCTGGCCAGATGAGCACTTCGTTCCACCGCGAATGCTTGTCGTTTCCACTCCGAATAACTGGTTATTTCAGATCTAACGGATCGAACCGGCTGGGTCGGTGCGATGCGAGGGAGAAGATAGTTGTCATATTCGAAAAAATCCACTTAGTCTTTGACTAAATTTGAGTTATTTCGGCCTGTGGGAGTTATCGTTCGAGCCAACAGCTGCGTGCCGCTAGCTATATCTTCTTCTCGGCATACGGTGCGAAAATCGCATACTGGTAAAGTGGAAGAAGACATTGATGTCTTCAGTGGCCTCGATACTCGATGCACTATGTCTACCGTTGCATTTAGCTTTTAGAATCATTTAAAGAACGACATTATTGGCACGCTTATAAGGACGACTAGCTGCTTCCAATTTAGAACACGTGCATGTTTTAAGTGTCGCTGCCCGCTGGCCTTAATTTTAGTGGTATTGTTCTCGCACTATGTATCTCGGCCTTCTTCTTTTTCTTTTTTTGCTATTTTATTGTGCAGATTAGTTGGACAGCAACACGTGTAGTAGCCACACCTCTTTTCACACTCAACTTAATTTCAGACTCAATTTAGAAAATGCCCGACATGGGAAAGAGTGGGTTTTTATATTTTATGTTTTCGGATTTGAATCGCAAGCATCATGTTTCGCCAAGCTCAAGTTATGATGTCCGTCAACCAAACCGCGATGCGTGCTCCAGTAACATAGCGTGCCTCACGACCGCCTCTAGCATTATTCATCACCGGCAAAAACGTTTGTTTCGCCATGGCCTTGGGGTACGATGTGTTTGCGAATAGACAATGACGCAATTAATGAACCAAGCTTTCTTCTTTATTTTTTCCAGGAAGCGCGTCTTATTAGCCTTGCGTGCAACTTCATTGTCTAGGCGCTTATACGAGTTTATTCGGTTCATAAAGTTCGCCGCGAATGATTTTAAATCAGATGTGTGAAACATGTTTTCTAGATTCACAAAATAGCAATTATTCAGCGACGTGTTTAATGAAAAGTGTTACTCTTACAAACTTTGTTGAAAGTAGTACTAAACCGGTTCTTGAGAAATGGCGAATTTTTTTGTTTTCATAAAATAGGCTCGAGTGGCGTCTGCAAGGTCCCTCAACAGCGGATTTTTAGTCTATATAAAGGCTTTGGGCAATGCAGACTGGTAGAATGTATATTTTCCGTAAATTATATTTATACACATAAACGTGAACTGCCTCTGTAGTAATAGGCTGTGCGCAGGTGTGCTTAAAAGCCAATATTCTAAGACATTGAAAGGAATTCCTCATCTGAGAAGATACCAAGTATATCTTTTATGACAAGAACGCTATAAACGCCGACATAAATCACACTTTCCAAATTTGTAAGTAAGCACTCAATGAGTCGTCACAAATAAAAAACAAGACCTACATTCGTTACTCGTTCTAAGGACAAAAGTGAACGCGTTTTTTTTTTTAATAAAATATTAGCGCGACTTTTTTGTTGATTTGAAGCCACCGTTGGCCTGAAGGAACGGATTCTTTTCAAAGTTGTGCTATCGTCAATGTGTCCTCCATTCACTTGAAGACATTCATAACGACCCAAGATTATACACTAATCAAAGGTTGATTGGAAGTATCACCCGCCAATGGCTGTTATCGTTGTGGTGGGCCCCTGCCATGCATACGCGTAGAAACACATACTTTGTAAAAATTGCACTTTATTCACATATGCGCACTTCTATTTTAGTCGCGGACGGCTGACGCTGCCTTGTCATGGTGTGTTAGGGAGCGTATAAAGATGAGTTTGCCACTTTATTTGAATTTCTTGGCCCTTAACCCAGTCGCCCGCTGAGCCGACGAGTACGCCATGGCAGCTATAAATGCCGCATGGTGACTCTGCCTCGCTCAGCTTCTTCGTTTCTTTCTTGCTTTGTAAGAAACGAATCTGGAACAATCTTGACTGACTTCCGCTATTTTGGAGGTGAACAACATTATCGTCTGAAATATTTCATTACAATTCCAATTTCCTATTAAGATAACATTGCTGTTTCTCCAAGTAGAATCTTCGGATAAACCCCCACTTTAGGTGCCCTCTGACTACCGTAAAATGTTTCCCTTATTTCCCCCGTGAATGCAAACGTTCTAAAAGCCGGGAGAATTCTCGGTTAAAAGTTTACTCCGACTTGACACGACATTGACATAACAAAAAGATGGACGTTTAGCCATCTACGCATGTGGCGTCGTCAGTAAGAAGCGACACGAATGAGGCGAGCACTTGCAGCCACACCTATCGTCAATAACCTTGTTAACATCCGGTGTTGCACACGGAAGAGCCGCGCCGGACGAACCACGACTCTAGCAGCTTTCTTGGGCCCCAGCGCTGACCTCTTGCCAAGGTTGCCGCGTTCTCGAGATCGAAGGTGTGTCCGGTCGTCCAGCAGTGCTCAACGAGCTCCTTCTTTGTGCGGGTAGCGTGGGTGGCTTCCGAAACGCCCCTTCTGTGTTCCTGAAAGGGGCAATCAAGTGGATTTTGAGACCGTCTATTTAGGCTGATAGCTGAATGTACGAGCTCTAAATATAAAACAAAAACAGGAATTACACTCATGGGTGGTTGATTTTTACATTAAAAATATAATCAAAGATCGTGTCATGCCCCTCTTTCTGCGCCTTTTCCAAGTACCAGGGGGTGCTGTCAGACGGCGACTTCAAGCAATAATTGCTGTACTACATCTCCTACACACAAATATTTGACCTTTTTGTCAAAATATAGTGCACAACCCGCCTAAAAATGGCAGTGGTAGTAACTTCCAGAAGCTCCACGCAATTAAGTATTTTAATTGTAAAAATATTACGGAGGGGACCCGAGGATGTACCAACCACCTCCATGCCCCGCCCCCCCCCCATCCCCCCAAAGAAAGAACAAACGAAATAGTTCCCGTGTATCTCTATTGCTGCGACTTTACTAGGGCGTCTCGCCATCTAGGAGTGGCCATCTTTATTGAGTAAGGACCAACAAGCTTCTGCAAAAAGCACTTGAGTACCCTTTAAGCCTGGTGATCCTCTTTCCACCGGTCTTACCAAAGTACGTCGCGTCGCAATCAATGCACTCTACTTTATACACTACTCCTCTTTTGGATCTTTGAACATCCACAGGAGTTCAAATCCACAGCAAAGAACACCACAGCAACACCAACATCCACAGCAAAGAACACCTGCAGTGGCAGGTGTTCTTTTGATGAAACTGTATCGAAACGGGATAAAAAAAGTTCGTACTACTGCCCGTTTGTGCTCGATCGGGCGATGCGAATTGAAGGACAAACAAAATGCCTGTGTCACACGGCTTGCGAAACACTGCCGTTTCTACGCTGCCATTATTACCCTGGCGCATAAGTACAACCAAAAATGGTAAAACGCCATATTTTTCTGTTTTGTAAGAGTACTGCAGGAAGGAGTGAAAGCCGTTCAGCGCCACGTAAAAGGCATGCAAGTTGTTTTTTTTTAAATAACCAAAGTATTATTTACATATCGACAGTACATTTCTACGTGCAAGGATAATTAGCTTATTAACGTCGTTTCGAAGCGCTCAATAGGTAGCTTTAGGGAACCGTTTTTTGCACATCTGAGACGGTAGGGTGGGCCCTCCGGTACGAACTGCGCATGTGCGAGTCTTCTGCGGTAGCATACGCCCAGTTCGTACCGGAGGGCCCGTCGTACCGTATCGGATGTAGAAAAACGGCTCCCTAAAATTCTCTAATCACCGAGTTCGCCACGGTAACGGAAGGTATAGGCTTCCCATGAGGCGTCCCTTAATTTGATGGTAAGTTAGGTTGTCAAACACAAGTATACGTTTGCTTCCAGCACAACCACAAAAGAATGACAATGTCCTCCACCCAAAAGGCGCTTGACATTTTCGCGAGAAATCCTCCCTCAAACGTGTCTCTACACTCGCGACGACCCGAAAGATAGCAGCTGGAAAGGCTAGCCATAACGTTTACGAAGTGCGTGCTCTGTAACGTCGAATTCTCAAAAAAAAAATGGTTTGCTCTTTATGTTTATACAGCCTTGATGGGGAGATGCGCCTCAACGGGTAATCGGTCTCTTAGCTGTAGATGAGAAATTTAGCCAGTGCGGTACAGCCGCTAACCTGGGGTTTTTAACGTGCATCACGCAGTAGTGATCACACGAACGCGTGCCGGTACGAAACTCATCCAGATCGAAACGGGCGGGGGCGGCGGGGATCGAACCGAGGAGGTTCCCAGCGCAAGCTTTCGCTCCACGCTCCGAGCCGAGACGCGTTAGCCCACTCGGCCGCTTCCTCCCCTTCGAATTCTCAATTATCTCGAAAGGACTTTATACCGCCGACGACTCGCCGGCAGCTCTAGGCTAAAAAAAAAAGTACCTCCATCTTAACCATTCTTTATCTGAGCGAACCATCGCCCGGAAGAACCTTCAGCCTGGAGCAAAAATGTGCCCACGCCGCGAAGCTCGCCTCGGGCACCATCCGTGCGCCGCCATTAGGCACTTGTGCACACAGACACTCGCCCTGGCCGCTCCAGTGTCCGGTACACCCTCGCCCTAAGGCGGCCCCTTGGGAATCAATTGCGAGCCGCCACACCTAGGTCCGAGAAAGCAGGGCTATGATTAGGCACCGGCGACGTCCGCCTGCTTCAAAGGCTCCCGTGGTCGTCGCTCGTCGCTCAAGGGCGCCTCTCGTGCGCGCCCAAGTGCTTTCCGCACACCGCGATTGTTCTATGGCATGCGGCGGCGGCGCTCCGAGGCGGTCACGAATGGGCTCTAATGCCGAGAAGTCGGCGGATTCTGTTTTATGGACCCCCAGCTTAGGGACCAGCTGGCTCGTGGGCAGTTGGCGCCTGGGAGGGTCTGACCGGGGGCGCTGGTCTGACTCCTTACACAGGCCGGAGCAAACTGGAAAAATATATTTCGTCGAGACTGAAAACACTTTGGATTTTGAGTTGTCGTCTTCGTATTGTTTTCTGCCCGCTTTTCCCTCGCTCTTCGTATTTTTTTATCGCCGCCATACATCAATTTAGTTATTCATTTATTTCTAGAATACCTATAATACCCTAAAAGCATTAAAACAAAAAAGGCACATGCACAAAACAAACAAAAAAATTACTGCTCATTATAAACAGAACACAAAAATAGTCATAGATAAGACACAACAAATATAAAGCTAGATATATTTTTGTAGTGAAAACGAAGCTCACGGATGCGCTTGCATGTTCAGAATAAACACTCCAGACAATTCCATTTTCACAATGACATTGGGCAGCGATTGGAAGGGCAGGCTGATTCTCCGGAGGTTGAGGTAGAATAGCTAAGGTCTGCAAAATCACTTGGTGTTGAGCATCCGACAGGGCGTATGTCGTCACTCGCGAGCAATTGTAACATCTTGTATACACAGACAGGTAATATAACAGATTGCTTAGTCACAGCAGCCCAGCAAGTAATACTGTCAGCGGCACTGTGAGCTGACACAGCTGAGTGCCAGCTTAAGTGACTAAAATGACCTATGGGGTGCCTCCATAATGCAGTGCCATGAAACCTAATGCCAAAATGCGACGATAGGGAACGTGGCACTCGATTCCCTTCCTCTTAATAGCTTGATGCACCCGGGCCTCGAAACGAAGAATTCTTAGCGCGGCAGCCTCAATTCCCCTGTACCAACATATGTTGCCGCACACTCGGCGTTCTAACTTCGAAATTCAGATATATGTTTTACTAACCTGCGTGAGCACCAGGATTGGCTTTAGCAGCATCTTACAGGCAGCCATCCTGCTGTACCCACTAAGGCGATCCGTGTCTGAAGCTTCCTTATCGCCGTCCAGACTGCTGTTGTCGATGATGAGGCCGAGGCCAAGTTTGACGTCTTGATGCACGGACGTCCGGCAAAACGTTGGGCAATGGTTAATCCACGAGCAACTGAGACCATGTGGTGATCCGTGAACATGAACATAAGAAGAGAATTTCGTTGCTGTAAATAAGAAACGGCAGATTGGGGGGTTTTTAGTGCCAAACCAACCATGGGGGGAATCTCTAAGGATTTATTTCGACCACCTGGGAACCTTTTGTGGCGCAACTAAAATCTGTGTTACTCAGAGCCTTTTCCGCAATAAGAATCCGTCAGATTGCGGGCAGAGCAAACTCTAGCCCGTACGTGGGAACCCGTAGGCCGGCGATTTACCTCGTAGCCTGCAAGGTGGCTTCTGTAGCTTTCGGTGAACACGTTGTTTGAGCCGATGATGGTAGAGAAACCTAGAAAGAGCAACAGCCGCGTAAACATCAGAAGTCAAAAAAGTCAAATTGGACATTTAGTGATTTATACAGCGTAAGGTCGGTCTGCCAGGACGGCGCGACACTGTCGTACACTGCAGATGAGCAATTTTGCCAGTGCAGTACGACTGCTAACCTGGGGTCTTTAACGTGCTCACGCAGTAGTCATATATGACCGCACGCCGGTACGATGCTCATCCAGATCGAAACGGGCAGGGGTGGGGCTCGAGCCCAGGATCCCTGGGTTCTGCAGCGCGAGCTTTCGCTCCACGCGCGTCGAGCTGGGTGTGCGCTTTAGCCCACATGGCCTCCGATCCCCTACTTCAGCAGGGGATTGAGCGACATGTGGCCGGCAGCTCTGCTTCTCAACCAACTTGATGTGATCGCCTTCGCGTCCCAATAAGCAATATAGTTACGCGGCTAATCTTAATCTCAGGCGTTATGGGCTAATTGAAATTTATACTACCTGAACAACTTAAGGACCGCGCGTCTTTTCCGCAGAGCGCACGATGCGTCAGTCAGTCATCTACGGGGGCAGCTTGGCAGCCTGAGCAGCGACGTAAAGCAAGTGGCACAAAGACCCAGCAAGATGCGCTCCAACGTCCGATGGCGCTCCAACGCCATCGGCGTTGGAGCGCATCTTGCAGGGCGTTTTACTACCTCAGCGTCACATCTAAGGCTTAGGACAAACTGGTAGGGACGCAGAAGTTACAACAAAAGTACGTCAATAGAATTGTGTTTCTTCCCAACGACTCCTGGCAGATGGCGACAACCTTCAAGAGGAAATCTTTTTTTGTTTTCGTTTTAAGGAACATTTGCCGTACCAGCGACAGTTTCTGAAATTAATCCCTGTTTTGTTAAGCGCGAGATGATAATGAAACCACTAGGCTCTTCACCTAGATCCTAATGATGTTCATAAAATGTCTTATTTAAAATTGAATGTATAGTCATCACGCAATGCCAAACTATTTTTGTCATTGTGGTACCATGCATGTAACCACGTCTGGGTCATATAAATGTGTTACGAAAAGAGTATGGTGGTTCCTCCAGATAATCTTGTAGATTTGGCCAACCGTATCTGTAAAAAAAGATAGATGACTTCGTAGGCGACTTGCGATAGATCGGGTGTTTCACCGCATCAAAGTGCTCTCGAGAGAGAACAGAATTCGGAACCAGGTAATCGATGTATTCAGCACTTAAGGCCATCAATAGTCGGGATTTGTGAGGTTCGTCTTCATCCAACACAAGTATGTGCACTTTTATTAATAAAGTCTATGGCGTTTAAGGTAACATTTTAGGTTATTCTGACTAAACGCAGCCTAACGTGTTGCTCCCAATCGGCAACAATGAAAGGAGTACAAAGTAGTACCCCTGTCAGACGGGCACCTAAAAGGACCTTTACGCCAAAGGACCTTTAGTGTAAATGTCATTTAAGCAGTGCCACACGGCAACTCAAATGGCATTTAGCGTAAAGGTCCTTTTCGTGAACCTGAGTTCCCGCAACTCCTTCACGGCTGCTAAAGGCCTACTCTCGTCAGCAGCGGTCTACACTAGAGAAGCGAATTGAAATAAAAGATCGTACCGATATCTAAAATCAATGTTTTTGTATGTTTATTATTGAAAAAGAGCGTGTTTCACGTATATTTTGTACAGACCTCGCTCTACTAATAGTTTTCTGTACTCACGGCCCCAGCTATCTAGTAGGCCTCGTCGTCCCGCTGCTCGCCTGCTCGCATCGTCCGCTTCGGCACTTCGGTTTTCCTCCTCTCGATTTTCCTTACAACCATAGTTATCTAGCTTTTATTTCTCTACTTTATATTTTATTATCCTTTAATAGTGTATTACTAACTGTACTGTATATATTTAATATTTTTTGTACATATATATTTCTGTATCTCACTCTCGCGTCGTGCGATATGTCGAACGACGGAGGAGCGTCCACGAGTAGGAAGGGGTCGCCGCGCTTCCTTTGGAGCGTTGAGGCGACCTGGGCGCTGATACGACTTTGGGAGAATCGGCTGGAGGACCTCCGACGCGTGCGATGAACTTCAAGCGCGAGCACGACGCCGAACCGAACAGGGCAAAAGCGTAGCAGAAGCACGGAAAGGAGCGGGAGCACTGAGCAACGTTAAGACTGAATGAGCGGGAGACGCTCAGGGTTGCCGCTAATTGCCAAAAAAACACTTTACTTGGGCTTAAAGTGGACTTTGTTGTCATCACTCGACTGAACTCGTCATTTTGTCTTTTTAATATTTTGTTTGCTTAAGAAAAACTTAAAAAATATTTATATTGCCAAAATATTATTTTTCTGGCGTGAACGTGATTTATGCGTTTGAACGAGCTACGAGACTTCAATCGCTGTAAACATCGTCTAAATGACATTTACTTGCGCTGTCTGACACGGCAGAACGTAAAGGTCATTTGAAAATCCTAAAGGCCTTTGGCGTAAAGGTCCTTTTAGGTGCCCGTCTGACAGAGGTATAAGATAACAAAAACTACATCGGTTTCTCAGCTATCAGTCCTTAAGTTTTGGTTCCAATGCAACTAAACATTACGTTTTCTTTTCGACACTATTATCGCGACTCAGCCATCTCCAGTTTTTCTTTCTGTTTCAGTATTGCTACAGTATTAAGGAACTTTCTTCAAAACCACTCTAGGAAAGTGCTTCGTTGGGTTACACACCTGAGTGGTATATTTTACTTTTCCCGCGCGAGTACCCTTTCGTAGTATAATTCAGGAGAGCGCCGAAGTCGTGTTGGCGCTAACAGTGTCGCGCAGCATACAGGGTATTCGCGCCACTTCGGCCGTCATGACAGGGGAGAGAGATACTTCCGCTTCTCCTATGTCTTCCCTATTTCTGTGGGTGCGCGACGACTCTTGGTTCACTAACGAGCGATTGTGCGAGATCTTCGCTCTAGAAATGCCCCGGTGTCGTGCTTTTAAGTTGCCGATGTGTTCCGGCACGAACAAAATGTCAACAGCGTTGAGTTATTTTTTGTTTTCTCGACACGAGGGACGCCACCGACGCCACCGAGCTTCGGTGATCGCAGCTAAGCAGGCGGTGCTCGCCTACTTCAATGTGCTCCGACAGATGGCGCAACGCGAGGGTGGGGCGCCTCAACCGACCATCTCCGTACGATAGTTGCCAACCGTTCCATTGCAGCACGTATAAATGCAAATCTGACACGATGCTCTAGGAAAGAATCCTTGAATACCATAAGCAAGCAAGTAAAAATATTAGAAAATTGGGCATTACGGAGACCCTCGTCGCGCTGAAGGAGGCGTAATAAAATCTTTCGGTAGATTTTCTGCTAAAACCAAAGCCCAACTCGGCGACCCCTGCGAGGAAGCTCGGCGCGTGTCTTAGGATCTTCGGAGCCTGGGGGAGGTATACATGCCTTTTACCGATACCCTGCCGTTCACGAAGTGGTTGAACGCGTTTAACGAGTTGTAGGTTTTAAGTCCTTCTCAGGTTTATGGACCAGGTGGCTCGAACAGGTGAACATGCGCCCACAACACCTTCGGCACATTCGTCATTTCTTTAAAGAACAAGTGCAGTTCCTTTTCACCCGTGGCATCAGGAAACCGTGTCGATCCAGTATAAGTAAATTTCTGGAGGTACCGATGTTAGTCCTCAGCGGTGAGACGTTTTAAGTACGCGCTACTCACTGCGGGTCTTCAAACACAAGCAAAGACGAAAGCCAAAACGAAGTAACGTACTCCATCCAGAAGTTCGGTCATGTTTGGTTTTGCTTACCTCCGCACACCCCCCAGCCACCATAAAGAGGTGACAAGCTTCCTGTGGTAACTTAAAAATTACTGAATTAATCAATTTGTATGAAGTGATTAACGTTACTAAAGGAAGTCAGTTTGGAAACTCGCTTCGCGGCGTGACACCACTTCGTAGAGCGCGCGATAAGTGGCGCTGTAGTCGCCCTAAGATCAGAGCCTGCCTAAGATCGATTCTCAACGGTGTCTCGCGCTCATCGCTTTTCCTTGTGTTTTCGCTCATGTCCTCGGTGACTCGTCGTAGCCTCGTAAGTGTTCTTTTCGGGCGCCCGGATCTGCCGCAGAGGGTATGCCTCACAAGCGTCGAAAAGTAAAGAGGAGCGCCACTTTACCGCTCCGAAGGATGCTGTGAGCCTGAAAGTATAGCAGAACGCGATCCCTCGCAATACGTTTACGCTCACCTAAGGAAACTGTGTGCGATTTGCATTTTCAGCACGACGACATTAATTGTTATTACTCGCACGTCATGGATGGGCGGACTTGTTCTGATGGCGAAGGTCCAATGATAATTAAAGAAAGATGCTGTGCCATGTCTGTTTCCGAATATCCCCGCACATTTCTCGAAACCAACCACGAATAGCAGCAAACGAAAGGCGCCACCGATCGAAACGTTGATCAAGCTGCAGCCAGTTCTATTACGCCTGATGTGACCATTACATACGCACTTGAAGCAGACGACGATGACAGCAACCGAACTGACACGGGCACCAAAGTTTTCGACGTCTGTTCCAGAATTTTAGGAACGCAATCGCCGGTTGAAAAACGATACCGTCAAAGCACACCTGAGGATCACATAATTTTCTACAAGCTTGTGGAGAAGCAAGGCGTAGTTTCTGTGACGAGGGCTATCACATTCAGAAAGTATCTCCCTCTTGTTGTCCACATTGGAGGAAAATTGGTGCCACAGGCAAGCAGAGGATTCAAAGTACGACTCAGCCATGGGTATCAAACCTCGAAGAATTGAAAGTGTCCTTGGTAGGGTGCCTACGTGTTTCCGCCGCTCCGCTGTTTAGGGTGGCGACAACGTTTGTGATACCTGTTGCCGACAAACCAGTGTTGCCTACCTCGTTACCATGGCAACTTCCGCTGTTTTCGTCGACCATTTTGTCACACTCGCCGGTCGTGCGCCCGGACTACGCCGCTAATCCTCGTTAGGGCTAGGGAGCGCTCACCGCTCTCGTTCCGACGGCGAGGTTTCGGCGTTCAATGCCGGTCTGTTGCGTTCCATTTTGTCGCGGGAACTCGCGTTTCGATAAAAGCAACGCACACTTCCGGCTCGCAACTTCAAAATATGAAAATCCCGAATAAAGAGAGCGACAGCCACGACGACCGCCATCCCGCTGAGCCTCCGACTCCTCTTATGAACGGAAACGGAAGTGGCCTCACAGTGTTGCCAGTGTGTCGAGACTACAGAAACTCAACGTTGTGTACGTTTAGCGAAATAAGAGGTGGGAAAAAATGGCGGTGGGAGAGGATCTGGGAAAGGGTAACAAGAAGTTGGCGCCACTCTAAAGCGGAGCGGAAACATGTAGGCACCCTAGTCCTTGGGCTACGGTGACTCCCTCAAAGCGTGTGCTGGATGCTCCCATGAACACTTTCCAACTGTCACAACCCCAACAAAAACCTTCTCAAATCGGTGATTTCTAACAACGAAAAAAAAAGAAGGATTTACGGATGGAGATCAGTTGATCATTTCAAAGCCGGCATATGCTAGCGGATGATTCGCAGCAGATCTGGCGGAGCCGGCAGCACGCCATGCTAGTGATGCCTAGAGTCACTAAAGAAAGCTACGCTTTCAGAGTACCGAAACTCCCAAACTACGCGTCTGAAGCGCGCCAGGCGCCGCCCTCTTGGGTCCGCGCGGAGATGGAGAAGTGCCTGTAGTTGAGCCAAGCTGAGCTGTAGCCGTCGCCTGCGTCAGCTGCCGTAGCCGAAGATGTGGCAGCGAATCAAGGTCGTGTTGTTCGTATCTCGACATAAGAAGGAAAAAGTGTGCGTGCTGAGCGACGGACTTCAGCGTGCGCGCGCCGTAAACAGTAAAACAGCAGCAGGCAGCGGATCGCCGGACCCAAGATGGTGGCGTTGAAAAAAACGCGATGATGATGATAGCGACTCACGTGACTGCCGCTGTCCAATAATGCCGCAGCGAACCAGAATATTGTTGAATAGAGTGACTGTATTGTCGGCAAAGTGCCAAAGAAAAGGAATACGGTACTCTGAAAGCGTAGCTTATTTAGTGACTCTAGTGATGCCAAGGAAGCAGACGACGCGCGGAGAACCGATTTTACGGCGACGACAGCGCCATTGTTTCGCCTGCTGCCGCAGCGGCCCGGGCTCCACCGGTGAAGGCCACTCGAGTTCCTAAACTGACCCCCTCTCGTAACGTTGGTAGTGACTGAATAGGTGAGCGGCGTTTTGCAACTTCCGGTTCCTTGGAGAATTTTGTTTCACTGTTGACAAACGACGACACTAAGCTGAAAACTCGTACAAGCATGGTTTTGAAACCTCCAGACTTTAGTTGTCAGAACCATGCTTAGGCAGGCCTACAGATCAACGTCGTCCTTTGTCAACAGCTAAACAAAATTTCCTAAAGAACCGGAAGTTGCCAAACGCAGCTCACCTAGTGCCTTCACTTTTACCTCTGCGATAGATGGAGGCTGAAGAAGTTCTTGCCACGAACTCGAGCTACTTCTGCGTGAGATCAAGGCAAGCGCATTTGACAGAACACCAATATCCTGAGCATTCAACGCTTGAGTGGTCTACTCCAATGAAGTGCTCGGGTACTATGCAATTAGTTGTAACGTCCATAGTACTAGAAGTGTAAATCTACGCATCTTCTTGGAGATCACTAAATTAATACCTGACTGAATGCGTGAATATATCAGCACATGACTACGGCCCAATGTTCAGAATTGCAGTATTGGGCAAACATTTGTATGATTTTTACGAGATGTTAACACAGACGCTTCTGCAGCTAAGCAGTTCGATGTAACACATCATGATTACTCCTGGGTTCGAATGTTGAAATGCTTACGGAGACAGGAGGATGCATACATATAAGCTCGTCATTCGTCGGAAAGCGTGTCAGAACATTTTAAATCTACCGAAATGAACCAAGCCTTGTGAATCATGACGTTCAGTCGATCATAATAAGAATGAAAAAATGTAGCTTTTTGCGTCCTTCATATCTTATTTCACAATGGTGGTTTCAGGCTCTCAAATCTAGAGAATTTGATTTGTAGATCTGGAGCTTTCAAATTCTCGTTTTTCCAAGCACAGCTGAAGGAAACATTTGTTTGCCCAGTGATAGTTTCAGCGATTTTGAAAGCATCGTTTTCTTAATGTTTATTAAATGACCGTGATTAATGCTCGCTTTTTACGTGTTGGGACATCGCAAGGTATGTCTCATTTGTTACAAAATTATTACATACGTTGACCACTCTCCCGCGATACTGCCCTTTGAGCGTTGCGGCATAACTGAAAGAAATAATAACCTGTTGCCGCGAAACTCTTGAACTCAATCTCTAACCCTCGCAATGCCCGTGTTCGGAGGTGCGATAACTCGACGCGAGGTGTTGCACCAGAGCGTCTCGTCCTCCCTGCGGGCTGCCAACGGCATGCGTCTCCATTGCGAAAGCCGAAAATCCTCCGCAAAAAAAGATCAGTGCCAAAAAAAAAAAAAGATCCCAGGCAACTTTAAACTCCCAAAGACGAGCCAGGCGTGAGCGCCTTCAGCGGCTGGATCCGCTTTCTGGGGCCCTTCGCAGGGCGGACCGGGTTATCGGGGCAGCCACACAGCGTCCACGAGACAGCTCTCGGCGCAACAACTCACTCCGCGAGCCGCCCGAACACGCACCCTTCCACCATGGCGCTGAACACTGCGAACGCCGACTACGCCGAGGTCCACGCGCATTATCGCCCCGCTCGACAGCGTGGATCGGCGGGCGGCGAACTTGTGAGATGCCAAAGGCCCAACGAGAAGCAAACTGGGCGAATGCGAGACAAAAATACTAAGAAAGAAAAGCAAAGAGGACCAGCTAGGAATGACGAATTGCCAAATCGCCGTGAGCGACTCGCCTGAGACGTAACCAAGGTGTACGCCACCGTCTGGGACGGTGTTATTACCCAGCGGCTCGTGGCCAATTTGCTCCATCGGGTGACTTCAGAAGGCCCCCCTCCCCCCTCATCCCCCTCTCTCTCTCTCTCCTTAAAAAAACTCATCCTCGCCCACAGGGCTGCCTGCTCCATCATCGCTCTGGGTTATGCGCTGAATATTTATGTCAGGGTGTCAAGGTGTCGAGAAGGAGTCCGGATATTGGTGGCGAACAGAGCTCGCGGTTGAACCGGTTTTTGAATCGCGGAGGAGGAGTCGCGAGTCTGCCTCGCCGATCTCGGAGGGTACAAAGATGAAACCGAAAGTAAAGGCTGCGCGAGATCCTCTTTACGAAGTGGCCGGCGCGAATGAGTCGGGAGTGCCACCTTGCGTCGAGACGTGCCTTGGCTGCTGTGTTTAAGGCGCGTCAACACTCAGGCGTACGCTTATGCCACCGTCTGGGACAGACGCTACTCGAGACTGGGATCAGTGCTTCCTGCCAAGTTGGGTTCTTGCTTTCTCTTCAGGGTTCCATAGCTTAAGAAGTAATTAAACATCTTCTTCGGGTCATTTTTTGTCGCCTGTTGTCGTTTTCTTTCTGATTTTGACGTTTCTTTTTTGTCAAAAATTTCAAATTTATGCAGTGTTCACGCTAACTACTACCACAAGATTCAACGCTCCTAGAAATCATGATTTTAACTTGCCCTTTTTGACCCGTGTACTGAATGAGTTGCTGCCGGATTGGACATTTTTCCTAGACGTACATTAGAAAGGCAGCTTGGTGCTTACCTTTGCAAATAAAGCTCTTACTTTTTTTTGTAGACTATAGGCGTCACATTGCAGCTTTATCTTCTGGAATGATGACTCAGGGAGAGCCTTCAAAAATGCAGGTTAAGGAACTCCCCAGTGCCACTACCTCAACAAGAACCGAAACGCTTAACGGACAACTTTATTATTATTAAGAATGATTGAAGAGAAAGATATGGTTCCACTAAATTTACTTGCAGCGGAAAAAATTCCCCGCTAGATTTGGCGAGAAACATTTCCCGCTAATTGGGAGGGGAGGTACGGATGAGGAGGAGGGGCATACCGTCCCTTCCGTACCTTCCCCTCCTCCTCCTCAAGAGCTGCGCTCTAATTCGGCGTTATAGGGGATTGTAAGATTGTAAACGCCTTTCATGTATGTCTTTGTAGCAAGAAGGATTGCAAAGCCCTTTTCGAGCTTCTTTGAATATTAACTATGCAACTTCAAGAAATAATTTATTTTCAGTCATTGAAGCAAAGTACCGCTCTGCGGACTTCCGTGCAGTTATTTATCTAATGTTTCGGCGGTTGTGCTCAGAACGTCACGACAGCTTATTAGGACTCACGGGGCTGTGGATCTGGTAGGGTGTCAACGATCACCACATTATTTAAATGAAACCTCATTCTTTCCCCGGGGGCATGCCACACATGCGCGGTTGATTTTGAAAATGAAACGCCTAAGAATGCCGGATGATTTACAAAGAAACACGCTTCGTCAGGGTGGTTCAGCTGGATACGGGCTGAGTAAAGTGTCAAATTACTGCGGCTAATTAGATCGTAATGCTGCTTTTTATATTCAAGCCCGTTCGTTGGCGGGACCATGGACATCGAATACGCCGGAAGCTATTTTTGCGAGTAGCGAGGCAATTGCGCACTTCCTGTGGTAGATGTTGCGCCGTCAGCCTTGTGTGACCTCAGAGGCACGATTTGACTCGTTGGTGGCGTCTGAAATTTAATTTCGGGGTTTATATATACGCTCAATTATGTAGGGTTGCACCTAGCACCCCTCCTCTTTCGGAGCGAAGCAATTTTTGTAAACCTAAAGCAGAACTAAAATCAGAGAAATCTGCTTGCCTCGGCCATTCAACTCTGAGTTTCCGCAGTTCACGGAGTATCGGAGTCACTTCTTTCAAAGCGGAGCATTGAACGGTTAATCCAAGAGCTAGCAAAATACCCAAAGGGTTGGTAGCATCATATTCCCGCCCCTTAGATATATGAAAATGGAACAACAAAGAACGAAACACAAAAATTCGCAAACTCAGCTGAGTTGATCCGCAAGAGTGCCTAATAAATGGCTGAAATAAAAAACAAGGAAGGAGGAAGAAATAAAGACACCCCGCGTTTCATTGAAAGTAAAAGTGGAAATGTGAAGAGGACTTAGGGCCGGTTGCACCAACGCCGCTTTAGCGAAAAACGGAGTTTGAGCCGGGAACCTACAGCTCGGGTCTCGGTTTCGAATTCGGTTGCACCAAACTCGCTGATCGACTAAACCATAGCACTAAAGGACGCTTATCTTGAGCGCCCAACATTGGGCAGCTTGGCTTTTGCTTGTGGCGGGAAGCCTGGATCGGAAGCATGGCGGCTGGCTTGTGGCGTTGTCGTGAAGCGGTGGACGAAAGTGGTTGTCATACAGCGTTCAGTGGGCCGCGACAAGCGTGAGAGTGTCGTCAGAATGGCCTTCGATCGCATAAGGCCTGCTTTCCAGTTGCTCCACTCAGTGACGTGTTTATCGACCCCTGTCTTCAGAGTTTGCTCGGCCGAACTGTCGGTGCGCGTCACAGCCTTGACCGAGACGCGGACGGAGCCGTGGGGCCTACGTCTGCCTTCGCGGCAGTTTTCTGTCATAACTGAGCTTGTTCGTATGTACTTACGCATTTTCGCAACTGTAACGTATTGCTATTTAACACCTTGTTAATTTCTGCTTGCAAAGCATATCCTTTAATCCGATCGGTGCGTTGAAATAGTAGCCGTACATGATCTCGGCCATCAGCTGATTGTCGACACTCCTGCCGTTTGCATCAGATTGCAGTGCATTTAAATAATAAAACTGCAAAAATGCAATTTCTTTAATTTTGAGACAACCTTCAGTGAATTTTCCTTTGCTCGAGAGTAGAATCTTCACATCAGAAAACTGCGTACTATAACCGCAACTTTTCTGGTATCGTGCTTTTTAGAAATGTTTTGCTTTATAGCGATCTTTCATTCGTGGCGACGACAAATCGTAACGACTACAATGCGAGATTCGTTCAGCGCTGTATTGGGGCAGGCTGGGGCAGGGTGGATACGAAGAGACGACCGTTCTCGTCGGCACGATGTGATGTACTAGGGGAGTTTTCGTACTTTGAAGTCTGCCGCCGTCTATTTCTATGAACTCAAGATCTGCCTATTATCACTCGCGAACAAGCTTCTGGTTTTCTATCAGCAGGAATAAAAAAATTGTTCTGGGCGACCTTTGCGTGTTCAATAATTGACAGTTTGTATGATCATCAAGGGATCTACCAGTAGTATCCGCCTTGATGTACTGATAGTTACCTTCTTCCTTGTCACTAAAGCAAAATATACGTAGTTCCATTACCAAAGGGTTTGACACAATCAGTTCAACGACGGTACAGTGCAGTTCTGTCACCTTGCTAATAGCAACGAGTACGGTCGATGCAAGGTCTCGACGACTTCTATTCGACGATTTCCGGGCATTTTCGCAGCTGCCGTAGCGAGTTCGTCACTGTTTTGAACTTCACCGGTCTCGGGCATGACTTGATTTCAGTAGTCATCTTACCTGCCTACTTCTTCTCGATGATGTTTGTCTTCAGCGATGTAGCGAGTAGAGAGTCCTTCTCGCGTTCGGCGAGATTTGAGGCCCTCGATGGCTCCGTTATCTCAAAATGTGAGCACGAAAACTACTGTCACTGTCAAAATATTCTGTTATCAACCGATATTAAACACACAATCACAGATGTAAAGAGCATTCGTGTTTATTTAAAGCTTTGACTCCTGTTTTTGAAAGTCAAGCGAAAAATGATTGAATTTAGAGACCTTTAATTCGTTACTCACCGAAGAAATACAACGGAAGGCAGACGCCAACAACGGCTACTACGGAAGTTTTTGTTTTTTTTTTTACATTTTGCGATTTTTTTGCCAATCCGTCAATTCATTTGAGCGTTCCCCTAGTTCGCTCTGTTTGTCCCTAGATTCCCTACGCAAATCCAGCGTTTAGCTAGGGCGCGTCTGTAAAGCCGGGTTAACGTTGGTGCAACCGAATTTAAAACCCGTGCTTATCCGAACTCGGTTTAGGGCGCTAAGCCGACTTAGAAAAGCGCCGCTTTGGGTTAAGGTAAGCGACGTTGGTGCAACCGGCCCTTAATATTGTAAAGGCTTTGGCATTTAATTTATAGCTGATGGTTGATCGCTCTTTAGTTCAAAACGCGACATTTATTAACGATTTTCCAATATTAGACACTCGAGGTTCCCCATAGAAGTTTGCTGCAGGCTCGCGAGATTCCAGTATATCTTTCAGAGTTCCATTAATTAACACGCGCTACTTTCCGTAGTATTTGTTTCCCAGCTTATAGAGGCTGATTAGATGTAACGTATAAGTGTGGCGATTGCGCGGAACTATGGATCACTCATTTTTAAGCTATCGCGATATGACAATGCCTCGTCCTAATGCCAATCGGCGCGTTCCTTCGAACGTGTTGTCACGTCGTAACTGGTTGCTTTTCTATATTATATATTCTAATATTATTTTGATGAGCCTATAGTCGGTGACAGGTTAAGAATTCAGGGAAGCTCTTCCCACCTCTTTGCGCTTTAGCAGAACGAACGGCTGGAAAGGAGGTCGCCTCCTCTCCAATGTTCGCTCTGCTAAAGTTAAAAGGGGTGGGAGGAGCTTCGAACTCTTAACCTGTGAACGACCATAATATGCAGTTTGCTATCGTATGTATAATTAATTTTAATGTATATAATAGTTATCATTTTTATTTTGCTTCGAGTTGGCATCTTCGTAAACAAAACATTCGTGATAGCAGTGTGATAAATATGATGGTATAATACTTGCTCAGTGGCACTGTGATGCAGTCGTAAGATATTGTGAATAATTTAGACGGAAAACTGTCAAATTAAGCCGACAACCCTGAAGAAGAAAAAAATACCATCTGCGCTTGCACTCATATTTAAAGTGAAAAAACCAGGAAGGTAGTTTTACTAAGAACAAGTGGCCAAAAAAGCTTGAAGGTCGTATTGTAACTTCCTCTCCTTCAAGCGTTAGCAAGACCGAAGTACGTGTGTATACTACCAGGAAAGAAAAGGGGGGGGGGGGAGGGGGCAAAGAAAGGGTGTAGTTGGGCGAGTTGGTGCATGATCAGAATGAATCAAAACAGCGCAGAAAAGGACACAAGTCAGAAGTACTGTATTTGTTTGTTTCTTCTACTTAAATTTGCGCTCTTTTATTTACTCTGAACACCGAAGAGTACATGCTTCTCTTTTGTTTGTTTCGTGCATAGTTTCGCCTGAACTTCATTCTTAGTGACGGAAAAGAGACGACCCTATCGATTGCCCGTGCCTTTGAACTTGATGGTACTACCCCGAGGAAGCATGCACTGCTTGGGTATGTTCGCCCCGCGGCCCCTGCGTAGCACCGCGAGACCTGGAATTTCCCAAACCTTGGATGGAGGCAATGCTTTCCGCTGCGTACAGATCGCTCGGGCGTATCGGTGACGGGGACTACCAGCACCGCTCGCGTGGGCAAGACATCGTGACGTGGTCGGTGCAAGAACAACGTCGAGGTCGCCCGGTGAAAGCGCTAGTCCAGGCCCGCACCTTCGAAGTACGCACTCGAGCAAGCACGGTCGCGCACTTACTTCTCGCCTTCTTTTGGCCGACTCTCTTGTCCTAATTGATAATTTTGCTGCATATAAAAAAAATCAAAATATTTACAGTTTTTTGTAAGATTCCGTTTTAAGCGGAAAGCGTGCAATCATTAAATTAAAGAAAGACGGAAATACTCGTGTTCCAGCTTGATTGATGGCTGTTTCAGCCATCAATCAAGCTAGAACACGAGTATTTCCGAATCTGCGGACGACACAGCTGGAGTGAAAAGTGTGCTGACACTCGACGCCCAAGTAGAATGATTATAATAACTTAATTTTTCTTAAAACGAACCGGAGCACCCTCAGTCGACGGCGTCGCTGAAGTATGGCGTCGTCATGAGACGCCATGATGCAACTGGACCGAGAGGCAAAATCAATTTGACAGACACGCCAAATCTGCGGTAGTTGCCGCTTTCGATGAGATTTTACAAACGAATTTTCAAACGATTGATTGATGCCGAAGGCTGAGGCGGCTGCAGTAAAAAAGCGTTTGATGCTCACAAAGGAATATGTTTACGCGATCCCAGCGTACGTATTGCTCGATGCTCTAAAGATACTGCAAGAGAAAAAAAAGTTTTCCTTATGAAGGGTAATGATGGGACACGCATTTTTTAAATAATGTTTCCGCGAAAAAAGATTTTTCCTCGCAATATTTACGCCGTTACACGCAATTTATGTCCAGGACGTGGAAGGCGCAGTCCGCTAAACCCGCGCCGTGCTTAAAGGGTGCTTACATCTCTCATTGGCTGGAGAGATGATTGACGTGTGCAAGTGTTCGTTGTAAGGTTGTATCTCAGTGCCGTAATATCATTTTAACTGACTTTTTTGTTTTATGTTCCAGAAGCAAATAATCAAGATAGTGTCCTTAGTGTTTTCAAATGTATCCTGAGATTGCTTTTACCCGCTTTTGTTTGAAATGTTAACAAGCATGGCTGCTGACGTCTGCAGAGCGCTAAAAGATCGAAGGTCGCTGAGCTCGTCACTTTTTATGAGTGCGAGTAGTTTTGAGTTCAGAGAGGTGTTTAGGGGAAGACTTCCTCAACCGACGTAGTTTGCAACAACTAGCTGCCACAAGTACGCGCCTTCGAATCGCTGCGCGGATGCTTGTTCTCGTAGCGGGACTGATTTCAGCGTAGCGTCCCAGATCAACCATATTTTGATCGATCTGGCTTGACCTCTTTCTTTGCGCGTGTTGCTGCCGAATAAAGATGTTGGTTCCCGTAAAAGAGGCCCCGTTGCTCTGTGGATTGTGCAACCGTCGTGATTGCGACGCTAGTCTTTCAATACAGAGAAGCTACGTACGCAAGTAAAAATTTGCGATCCATTTGGTTGGAGGCAACCGGGCGTTCGGCTCGCATCAAGTCTTGGTATGTTCCCGCCGTTGCGCCTCGAAAAGCACGCTTTCAAGTCTTGCAGTACACCTGGCCTACCAAAGCAAATATTGTTACGTTGCATTTTAATTGTGCGTCATTACGCTCACCCACCTTGCTCGCGGATTCCATGTGAAAAAAAAATGACAACAGTAGGGCTAGAAAGACTGCGTATTTATTTTGTTGATTTTTTTTATTGTCTCGGTCGCTAATTACGCACATGGATAGACGCTGACAGACGCTTGTTTTGGACCGTGGCTCGTGCATGATGGAACGCTAGAACGCCGCTTTCATGGTCGCGTATTCTAAGCGTTGCAGACGTTTTTGGACGGCAGATGAATAGCAGACGGACGGAGGCAAAGCGGACGCCGACGCGCAGCTCTCGTGTCCGCGTTTCACGGCATTGCAGACGGCGATAGACGGCGGTGAAATAGCAGACGAGGCCGGAGGCTGTCGCTCGTCAGCTCGCACAGCTAGCAGGCGGTGTTAGATATCCAGACTAGAAGTATCAAATGACGCGAAAAAAATAGACACTACGCTTGTTAGTCCGTTCGGTCGAGCAGACAAGCCAGTCCAGTAGTGATGGGCGGGGCCACTGATTTGTGGGCGGAGCTTAGGGCCTGCTGTAACCTCCACCTAACAGTGTGAATATTGCGCGAATTGTTTTTTTTTTAGTTATTAAAATAAATACGTTTTCCATCTTTGCCGTTTAAAAAATATATATATTTTTCCTTGCCGTGTTAAAGGAACCTTAACACCCCCAAAAATGTATTTATTTTTTACAGTCGATTTGCAATGATGCCAGAAGACTACCCAATCAATAGATTGCTGCAGCGTCACTTAATTTTAATGAAGTAAAGAAAAAACGCGATTGCTCGAAACCGGAACCGAAACTGGACTGGGGAGGAAGGAGAAATATGAAGGAGGAGAGCACTGCCGGAAGTCACGTAGCTGTGCAACTTTTTTTTCATTTTTTTTTCAGTCAACGTATTTGCAGTTTTTTAGAAGTCACAAAAAATGGGTATCATATTTATTTTTCTTTATTTAATATTGGTTGTGTGTCTGCCATGACCGATGACTTGATTATATTTGGTGGTTCGGTCGAAACCCCGGAAAACGGCACGTGACCACGAAGAACAGCGTGAGCGCGATTCAAACCGGCCAGTTCTCGATCGGCGGTTTACGGGCGGAAAGAAAACGAATATCGAGCAGCAAATTGTGTTCTGAGTAGTTGGGCTCTCATATGTAATGTACAAATAAAAACCTTGGCGAGCATAAATACCTCGTCAGTGTCCCTTTAAGAGCATAAGTTGAAGTTTGAAGAAGCAGTGTTCATGAAGTTTGTTTTTGAAACGCGGTGCAAGATATGCATTGTTTAATTTTAATTCGAACATATTTTTCTAAAGTGAGTGAAAGTTAGATGAGTGCGTCTTAACCATGTATTCACCAGGCTCGGTGCACATTAGATGTGCTGATAATCGCCATGCTAAGTCGACCACATGACTAATATTTGTTAATATAATTGTTTATAGGTTTCGTGGTAATGTTGGAAGTTCAGTATTGGCGGCCATTGCTATTAGAAAGCAGTCCAATTTAAAGAATTTTCGAAAAGGTAATGATTTCTGAGATATTAATTGATCAATTCTCATGAAAACAACAACGCGAAAATAAAAGGACACAGAGGAGAGAACACGATGGGCAAGGCGTTGACTATCAACCTTTTCATTTTGAAGAACACAATCTTGTTCACCCGGCTATAGCGTCTTCTTTTTCTTTCATTGTGTGGTCGCTTTTTTTTAAACACAAGTTCGTATTTTAATGCGAAACCATTATCTGTTCCACGGAGCGAACCGACGTCATCAGCTTTGAAACCGCGCCCAACGTTGACCATACGGCACCTAAAATCCGCTTTCCCAAGTGAAACCGATTTCTGATTAATTATGCTCCCATTGGCTCTCGGGCGACGTAATTCCAAAAAAGCCACCAGACAAGCCCTCTCCATGGCGGCGCAGCGCACGCAGTGGCGCGGCCGCCGGTAAAAGGAAGGATCGGTGGCGGCAGAGCCAGAGCCCTCCCGGGCAGGCTCCAGTGAGGTCGCACGGCCGAGCTCAGCGCGGCGACTTCACGAAAGCGCGCACTCGGCCGTCCGCCGGCGAAACGTGGCCGCCCACGCCACTACACCGCAGACGAACTAAGAGAGCGGAAGAACGACATTCATGCTTTCGCATTCACAACTCATAAAAGGTGCTTAGGTGCTCTCGGATTTTTTTTTTATTATCAATTTATACCAACTAGCCCAACTGTCCAATCTAGTAAACATTTTTCACTTTTTTCGTTGATTTGCAAATCGCGCTCAGGAAGGGCGCATCAAGCCCTTCCACGAATGACTCTGGGAGGAGTGATGTATTCGTTTAGGTCACGTCGTCACTTTTGTCGTCGGCACACCGACCAAGGACACGCTGCCGAGATAATGACGACATGATTGAAACGACAACGTGGGTGGGTCTTCCAAGCATTACTGTGGGCAAAGTTTGCGACGCTGTTTTCGAGCGCAATTTTAAATCTTGCGAAAGAACGCGAAAAATAAGCGATTAATATCTCGAAAGTCAGGACCTTTTTGCAAAATATTTAGAGCGGTGTAACATTTAACAGTAATTGCCGTCAATACTGAAATTCAAATACGATTGCAAATACAAGTACACTCTAAAAAAAAAAACGGTATCACCTTACACTCCTTTTGTCCCATATAATACACCCCAAAACTTCATTTCGACGTACAGCGTCCCGCGGCCTGTAGTCGAACAGACGGCCCCAAAGTTTACGAGGGGCTTGATAACCGTGCGATATAACTTTTTAAATAGCTAAAGTACGTATCAAAGACCACATAAAGAAAACACCGAGTTTTTGCAGTAGGGCCAAGAAAACCCCGATTATTTTATTTGTAGTCAGTAACACGTACATTAGCTATTTTAATAAGTTGTACCACACGGCTATCAAGCCCCTCGTAAAATTTGGGGCCGTCTGTTTGACTATAGGGCGCTGTACGTCGAATTGAAGTTTTGGGGTGTAGTATATGGGACAAAAGGGTGTAAGGATACACCCTTTTTTCTGAGAGTGTACATTAAGGTTAGCTAAGAAAGTTTTGCGAATTATTCAATTTACCGTGACGATAATCTCCTCATATAATGTCCGCCGAGCCTGATAAATACTTGTCGACGACTGAACTCATCTAACTTTCATCCACTAATTTTGAAAGGATCTGTTGGAATTAAAATCAAACACCCTGCATATACCAAGGTGAAGACACCGCGCGCACAGAATCCGCCAAATAAAGTTTTCTAAAACAGCGAGGACGAGGACGGGAACAGGACATCTTTCAAGATGTCAGGTTCCCGTCCTCGTCCTCGCTGTTTTATACTTTCAAGTTTTGTACCTATTAACCAACACGCTCGTTTTCAATAGTAAAGTTTTCTTCTTGCCTTCGTTGCAAGCGGCGTCACCAGATGGCTCCTTCACATGCGGCTAATTAGAGTTCTTAGATTACTGCTAATTACAGCCTGTTACGGGCCCAGTTTCCCATGCTTCGTAATGGGAGAAATGCTGGTTTGTAAAGTCGTTTTCCGGGTGTTCCACGACACGTAGATCTTGGCACTTGGTATACGCGTGTTGCTCAGACACAGCTTTGACATTTAACCCTAGTTTCGTGCCTCAACGGCTGCAAGAACTGTTTAATGAACGCGTTAAGGCGGAGATATGATCCATTGCGCGATATTCAAGTGAGCGTCTTTTGAGGTCAGAGCAAGCGCGACGAGCGGCAAACGCGCATGCCCGGGTGCCACGGCAACGAGACGCTTCCTTGTTTTATTTTTGTTGTTTTATTTTTTCCATGTGTTCTGTCTGGCCCATCGGGAACGCTGTCAGCATATGCTACTCGCTGAGGGTACAGCTTTAAGAGAGGGAGCAAGTGACACCGTGGGGAGCGTTTGAAATTTCATAGCGAACAACAAGTGGTTGCATGTGCGCATCCGTTGCGTTGTTCCATGGCAATTGGAGGAAACCCAGTGGAAAAGCGGGACGCTTGCAGAAAATGAACGCTTCCATTACCCCCCCCCCCCCCGCAGCTCGTATTGCAAACGCCGCCCATAAACCACGTGACCCCGCTTGTTTACATTCCGAAATCTAGGAACACTATAGACCTTTTCTGTGTACTCTCGTCCCCTGCCACCTAATAGGCATATCCGGTATGGGTGACGAAAAAATACTAAAACGTTTCAACCTGTAACTAGTAAAAAAATAAGGGGGAGGCAAAACGATAATGTGTGACGGTTACGCTTTTATCCTAAGTGTCTTCTACTGGCGTGGCGACGGCAAAACATTGTTTTCGCCCATACTGGAAGTGACGACAATTCAAGATGGCGGCGCCCACTGAAGAAAGGGCCCATAGTAAGTTACAGCTCACGGAGGTCGAGCGAGGGAAAGGAAACCTGGCGAGGAAGGAGCAGATGGAACGCTGGAGAGCGGAAGAGGTTTCCCTCTCTCCTCTTTCCAGTGTTCCGTCTGCTTCCTCCTCCCCGGCCTTCCTTTCACTCGCCCTACCTTCGCAAGTTGCAACGGACTGTAGCTACTCGGGCGCACGCCAGTAGGACTTTATCTGGTCGATCGCGTCGCCACGTTCGCCATGCTTTGTATTTTCACCTATAAAGTATCTTACACTGGAGTTCAAAATAACGAAAGAAGACAATCGGTACGTTATGGGCGTCAAGTGCGGACAGGAATATTTTGGACTTTCCGGGGAAACGGTACGGCTTTCTATGTTTACGGTCAGAATTAATTTTGCACGAATGGGCTGGTGCCCCGTCCGTTGAAGCGCGTATAAGCTCACGAACTTTGACAACCTTGCCAAGTCCGTGCTTGCTCCTGATTTGCTCGCACGAGCAGAGACATGGTGCCCACCAGATGTTCCGCCTGCAATCACGTATACACCATTACACTCGTACAAATCCACAGTCCAGCACGCGCGGGTTCCTCGCTTCGAAAAGCGATCAAGTCACGCTCCACATTCATGAACGCGGATAGTCACCGACCAGAAACCCTTCTCTGGACAAAAAGGGCTTCTGACTGTTGCGATCTTTAAAGTTCGTGCGTAGGGTGCGCGATATCCTCGCTTTCTGAAACGACGAACACTCGTTTAAAACGCAATAAAGGATTAAACATAGGACAGGACACGAACTGCACACATTTCTGCTTTCAACACACTTGAAAATAAGTGTGTCGAAAGTCGAAAGCTGCACTGTCGGTGTTCTGTCTTTCTATGTATAATTAATTAAAGACAAAACCCCGAGACGGGAAAAAAACGAAGAACGACTCAACAAAGACTTTGTATGTTTTGTTGTCCTTCAATGTTTCCCCAGTCTCGGGATTTTTCTTAAAATATGTGCAACCATCACCAGCTAGTTTGCATTCTGAATTTTGTATGTTAGTTATTTCTTCAGTTTCCACACTATACCAGCGCGCTCACCTCAAAAAGTACATGCGTTTACTGGGCTGTGATCTGTGTCCATTACGTCTAGGCTGTGATTTTTCTAAACTTTTGTATAGTGTATGAAATCCATAATTTTCTGACGTTATAATTCAAGAGCCTTTGGTGTGAATAACTGCCCACGTTCTACGAACTCACGGTCGACCGTGACACGCTTTCAAGCGAGAGGCTCGTGCCGGCGCCCGTAGTCCTCATGCCAAAACCTCTCGAATCGGCCATTTTAGAAAATGGTGTCGTGTTTGTATTTATTATTAAGACACCTAAACATTTCCCCAATTCAATCTTAGTTCAATTGAGGAAGTTCAGCGTAAATTATACGTCTCGTTGTGTTCCAAGAGGTGTTATGCAGCACGTTCTTTCTTAACTAGTATAAGAGCGAAATTTGGCGACATTTGAGGAATAGTTCTTAATTTGTAGTTAAATTTGTACAATGACTGTGATTTTCATAATTAAGTTTGCGATGTAGACATTTTTAGTCAGCTTCCGAGGTGGACAAATCTCTAGAAAGACGGTTTATCGCGAAGAAAGGGGGGGGGGCAGAGAGGTCAGAATCGATCTTGCGAACGAAAATGAGCAAGTAAAGCTTGATTACATCAGTACTATACCATCTGTTACATACAATACACGTGAGAAAATGCTGCTTCAAAATAATTGAAATGTATATACCTGAACCACTATCATGTTTGCCTAAAATGCTGTTTGAGAGACGATAGCTTCGTAGCCCGATATTCTGAATATTTCTACTTTTACCCATCTCCTCCGATAATTCCCTTCGGGAGCTGCGGGATGAACTGAATAAAAAGCTTTTCCGAGCTGGGCCCATGCAGTTGCTGCTCAGTTGTCATGTCCTGTGCAGTTGTCACGATTCAAAGTTTTTCAACCCCACATGTTTCAGAAGAGCGAAAATATTGATAAAATATTATTAGTTTGTGCAATTAACCTGCAGTATAGATCATCCGACCGTATACAATACGCACACCAACTTACTATCAGAGGAAGAGAGACTTCATCAAGTGTGCTTTAAGTTTCGTTCAATATCAAAACGAATCATTGTCAGATGCTTCAAAACTTAAAAGATTGCCGTTGAAGTTTCTTAATTCATTTGAGTTGTACCAAATCATTGACTTCTGTATCTCGCGTAACAATTGCTATATATTGGCTGCTTCGATTGCGGACGGCGAATTTATTGATCTGGAAACATAGAAAAGAAAAACTTGTACGAAAAGTGTGTTTAGCGAGAAAAATGTTCGGCGTTGGGCTGCTGTCTAAACAGCGACTTACGCTTCACTAACTCCCGAGGGCACAGAACGGCACCGAGCTTTGAAGCTCAAAGCTGCAGCAAAGCTTGCCCGCCTGCGCGATTTCGGAATCAGTGAGAGTAATTCAGGGGTGCTTAAACCAGTCGAACACAACTCTGTATCTCCCAACAAAACTGTATGGCAATCCACTAATGCGAATTTTTCGCTCGAACTAAATTGACAGCTCAGACGTTTGTCGCCGGAGTGAAGAAGTGCGCTATACTAAATTGAAGGATACTGAAGGGAAGCGAACGTTATTTATTGTCAAATGCAAAATAAATATAGTTTTTTTTTTCAAAAGTATGCCCGTATTCAGTTACAGGCTTCGCGCAGGAAGCGATGCAAAAATATAGCGGCCGTAAGTATTCCTTGTTTGGAGCTTAAAGAAACAAAAGAGGTATACTTTAAATTTTGTTTTTGTTTGTTTTCGAGAGTTGTGTTGATTTCTCGTGGTCAGAATGTTCTACGCGCCGAACCTTCTAGGCCGATAGTTCCAGAAGTCCACGCCTCTACATGAGGGGCTCCGCGTGGCGAGCCGGAGTCAGTCTCACCCCAGGGCTCGATCCCGCTGTTACGCCGCCATCGACGCTTGCGACGCTAGCCTTTGTCTATATTGTTCTGGGCACAAGTTTGCCCCATTAAACGTTTAGATTTCCTTCAGTCATTCGTCGCCTCATCAATTGTCATTCGTGACAATATCAACTTCGGATTTGAAGGGGCAATACAACAATTTTTGTACTTTCGTAAATACCGCTTAGAATCATTCCTCGCGATCCATAACCGGGGAAACACGCGTTAGTCTGTTCTTCACGCTTCACGGCGAAGACTGGGATCCAATCACACGCTTCGTGCCCAAGAAATGTCGACCGCCGATGTTGCTTGATGGTGGTTTTGATAAGAGTCTACTATTACGCGGCGACAAATAAGCATCTTGGTCAGTGGCGCTGCGTGCGAGTATGGCACGGGTCCCACCAGTGCCAGTAAGCTCGTGCAAAGTGAGAAACATTCCCTTCGTTGCACGGCCCCCTTTAACCAGACCGCGACCGTAGTAGACGTCACTGGGAGCGACGTGGGGTGCTATCTCTCCGGGCTCGAGAATGCATCGCACGTAACCGGCCCAGCGAAGGCGAGCGCCAAGGTGAAGCGATAGCTCTCACCTCAACCTGGTTTTCGCTCCCCGGCTGCCGGAAGTGCAGTGCTGCTCCGTACATGGTCGTCGCCGATGGCTGTCCGTGTTCCCGATCGGATTATCTTATCCTCGGTGTGTCTATGTGCGAAATGCGACCGAACACCGCTAAGGCATGAGACGACCTGGTAGATAATCGCCGCAATTTAATCGAATGTGTCTGCAGGAAAATACGAAAGAAAAAGTCGCAGCCCTTTCGCGGGCGCAGGTCAGAGGCCGAAGGCATGTAAATGCTTTTGTCCTACTAGACGTCACAGCCATGCCGAGCAAGGGCGCAAGTATTCTCGGCGCTGCGAACGTCGCGGCTGGAGCGACAGAAGTGGTTACACGCGGCCACTCCCCCCCCCCCTCTCTCTCTCTCTCTCTCTCTCTTTTATTTTTTTTCTTTCTTCGGAATACGCTTACTTCACCCATTTCCCTCGCATTGTTTTTATATCAGTGAAAATGGCTCCCTGCTAAACTTCTATATTTCGTGCGCATATGCTCGGACATTCATAACAAGCGTACTGTAATTTACATCAGCATTGCGCAGAAATGTAAAGAGGGAATTTAGTACAAACCATGACGCATAAGTGCACGAATTTCATGTTCTACAGGGACAAGTGCGAACTTTCACCGATTGTTTCAATTCTCAGGTTAATATTTCATCTCAGTTTTACAAGGATAATTGCATTCTGCGTAAATTATTTCCCAAAATATTAAAGTTTTTAAATTTTTGTTTTTAAAGTGACCTTGAACCAAGCCAAATCTGGAAGTGCGGTTATTTCTTTGACAAGACTTTGTCCGGTTTTTCTCTTTTTTTATAACCTAAAGCGATTACCTTCCCGCGTTATTAATATAACTCGGCGAGGGTTAGCCAGGCGGAAATCTCTGACCGCTTTACCGTCTTGGTGCCTTGCATTGAGGGCCAACTTATCCCTCGAAGATATCTAGCGAAGCGCGTCGTGTTAGAGTCTCACTTGAGGCCACGTGACAACCTTTCGGCCTCTCAAAGCTTGCACGGATTGTTGCGCACCGCACTGATGCGTGAATTGGCCTTAAACAGTCCTATATACCTCACAGTCCGGAACGAGCATGGTCAAATTATAAAAGTGCTTACTTCTGCTCGTGTGCGGACCTGTGGACGTCCTTGCGCCGGCGTGAAGAATGCCCGAGAGAATTAACTCTCAGCAGTGTCTAGAAAAAACAGGTCCGTTGTGTTCTAAACCTGCAACTCTCGGGACCGTGTCTTGAGAGCCCGATAAATTAAAATACCGAGGCAGCTATCTACGATCGAGTGGGAAGTTTTGTAAATACTGCACGTAACAAAGTAAAACCTCGATAAAACGGTTTT